>CAJPEV010002386.1:0-41699 GCA_905338385.1 Darwinula stevensoni | reverse complement strand
ATGGGCAGACAACAGGATTCACGCAAATCCTCTCGCTCATTACTCCCTCCCCCCCCCCTCCCCTCTCGTGCCAGGACGTGCTTGGCACTCGCCTTCTCGTCTCCTGTCTCGTTGTCTCGCCGTGCGACCGGGATGGAGACATTACTTTCTTCCGTCCCCTCTACCTCCTCGCTTTTCGTAATCGCATCCACGATGCAACACACCGAATGCTCTCTTTTTTTAACTGGTCCATGCACGCTTTCTGCGTGTCATACCTTCATACATCGAGTTTTGCGTATGAAATATCGAGTCAGCTACAAGGGGTGTTTCCACTCTATGAAACTTCATTTGATAATGCAAAGGCATTTTCCTCAAAGGAATTGAGAGGTTTGTCGGGGGAAAATTATTCTCTATGCGTGCAGCTGAACGGAATTTCTCTTCATTCTCGCTGCTATCAGAATTAGTGAAGGAGAGGTTACGTGCATTTTTTTCCTACGGTCACCGTTTCTTTTTGGAGCTTTTGAAATGGAATTTTCGAAATTGGAACGAGCAATTAGTGGAAGTTCATTAGGTGTTTCTTTACGAAGAAACGTGTATATTCCGAGGTGCACGTCCCACGTAACTGAAAATCCAGATTCTGGCACTTTACGTGTTCACCGAAGTTTCTCGCCGAGTCTTGAACGCTCACAACGCTCGGAGGAAGAGCATTTATGCGAATTTGTGACGGTGGCATTGCGTGACACGAACGAGGACAGGAAAATGAATTCGGCTTCCCCTCTTCAAACAGTTTCCTTTAGGAGACTCTTGTCAACAATGAATTTTTGTATATGGTTCTTCTCTGTCCACATCCGGTGAGCGAGGTCGCAAGACGGTGTAGAAACCAAAGTGTTCAACCCAAAGTCCGCATGATATTCAGAGCCGGCGTTCGAGACAGCGGAAAACCTGGGGCGTCTCGCTCGAAAGAGCCAGCGAAGATCGGAAGAGGAGGATATTGCGAGCTCAGATAATCCAAAGGATTGACATATGAAAAAATGGTAACCCTTTTAATGCGAAAGCTTTTAATAATTAAAATTTGTTTCCGGGATTTCTGAATATTGGAATTCTGAAATGCTCCTCCTTATAAAAAAAATTATTGTTTGTACCATTAATTCCCATGAAAGTGGGGAAAAAAAATGGCTCTGTTTCTGACATGCCGGAAAATGTCAAACTTGGGTAAAGTAAAATCCCTAAGGATCTGAGGGGGATGAACAGATTCCCTGCTCAAGAAGCTTCTCCACAAACCTGTCTGTTAACGTTTTGAAATTCGATCTCGTTCTTGAGAAATCACCATGGATGCGGGGTACAATGCAAACATAGGGAGATCTTGAGGCATATCTCCGAACTTCCTGGGGAAACGGTTCGTTAAATCACCGCGCCCTTTGACACGAAGACGAATGGGGACGGTCTCCAAAAACCTGGAGCATGCTTTTCCCGATGCAATGTTTCTTCGGGAAATGAGAGAGGGAAGACGCTCACCAACGGAACACATATTTTCGAAAATGGCGTCTCGGAGAGCGGTGAGGTGAGCAGAATTTTGGGCTCATTTCATAGGTTTTGTGGCGAGGAGAATGACGCAGATTTCACGTGTTTAAGATTAGGAGTTGCCGAAATGAAGGCGTTTAAGTAGAGGTATGCAAATCGTGACATTTGACCATTCGCCATGGTCAGATGCCGAACCTGAGAGAGCCGAAAAATCGCTCTAAGGCCTTCCATTAGGGTCCTCTACAATAAATATAAGCCAGAATTAAATTCCAGGGGGGTCGATTTTCATCTTCCCTTAGTTACCTTAAGACCGATGGCTCAACTCCCTCTCGCGACTACAGACTTTAGATAAGCGGAAGACCGCCGAAAGACTCGCCGCCGAGCCAGGCAAAGAAGGCCTCTCCCCTTTGTAACTTCCAACGGGGGAATCAGAAATCACTGGATAGGTGTCATTCTTCAAGTCATTCGCTTCTCACATCTGGTAGGAATGTAACGGGGAAATCTTGGAGGACTCCTGGAGTGTTCGAGGAAAACGACTAGACCAGAGAATTACTTGAAAATATGATTTATGTTTAAAAAATTATGATGGGAATAATTTCGTCGGAAACATAACCCAAGTGCTCTGATACACCACCTCATTATTAAAGACATATTATTTGCTTAAAGTTAATGTTCTTTTAATTACCTGCCATATCGCTGGGGAGGAAGCCAAAGCATTCAGTTCAAGTTCAGAGTGTAAACATGATCCACGTTCTCTCCAGAAGCACCATGAATGTAGCGATCATATACCTACACTTAGGAACATTAAAAGAATTGAGATCATGCATGAAGGAATTAACGATGATAATTAATTTCAGGAACTTCGGAGTGTGGTGCCACCCAGAGAAGCCCAACACGTCCAAGAAAATGCGGGAAATGTCCCCCTCGGCGACGCCCGGCTTTCCCCCACAAAGGACCCAATGTGATCTCCATCGTCGAAACGCTTTTTTTTTTCCCTGCATTCTTTCCTTTGTTATGCCAAAGATTCTCGTGGTCTGCGTGTGCTACTCAGAGTCAGAGCTACATATCCTTCCGTACTCTTTGGAGACTAATTCAAGCGCTCGTTTCAAGTCCACTTGACATTGTGAGTACATGCTTGCTCCGTTTCCTTGATTGCACTCAAGAGGAGCGCGTGATTGCTGAGAATGGTACTAAATTCCCTTTGGATGTGGATCTTGATGTGAGACATGGGTTCAGAGTGAAGGGGTGGACTGATATTTTAATTGTTTTTTGCTTGGTTGGTACGAAGCGATTCTTCATTGACATTAGCGAATCATCCAACTAAAGAGCTGACAATAAGGCAGGAAAGACGCTCAAACTGAACCCTAATTGATGACAGTGACGAGTGAGCGGTAAACTGTTTATTTTTAACCAGATTAGTTTTAATGTGATATGGGCAAAGCTGGGCTTTGATCATAGTAGCGGCCGAATAATGAGGGGAGGAAAAAGTTACATATTTAGCCCATTTTCATTTTCTTGATGAAAATGGAATTCCTCTGAATCCAAAGAAACCCATGTCCAATCTAAGAGGCATCACGAGGTATATTTTTGATTCACTCATGGCTAGCTTCGGGCTTATTCCTGTTGGCTGGTGGAAAAAGTTCCCTGTCAACGCTTCTTGCCTCAGTTAATGGTTCCAGGAATATTGCACAAATATATGATCCACTCAAGGGGAGCGGGCAGATGCAGTATGTTCCCCAATATCGTTTGCTTCTTAGCACTTATAGTTGGTCATGGTTTCGCTATGGAAATTAAATATGTAGTGCGATTGGGAATACCAGAGTGAACGTGTGCAGATGACACCGAGTCCCTTCGATCCTGTCCAGACCAAATCGCTTTCCTGCCATGTGGCCCAATTTCCCTTGGTCCTTTGAATCAGAATTTCTAATCAGAAGACTGATTAGAGAGGATGCTAGATGATAGCACTCCATGCGCGTCATTCATTTCTCCAACATGGAAGTGCAGATTTCATATTTTTTTCAGAGCAGAAATTAAAAATAAAATATTATTCATGCCGAGTTATTTCTTTTCTTGTAAAGGAAATATTGAAAGCCCTAAACACCTAAAAACATGTAACACAGGGAGGCTATTTTGCGCTCCTCCTTGCCTGTCGAGAGAAGAATTGGATTTCGAAAGCATTACTCGAATTTGCTGAGGACCACCTCAGCCCGGAGATGGCGACCGACTGACAAGAACGGCAAGGGGAAGGAAGTCTCAACTCACAGATCGCTGCCTTCATCGGGACAAGGGGAGATGCCGTTGTCTCCATTCTTCTATGGTTCCAGGCCGATGTCATGGGGCAGGAGTGGTCTTTCAAATGCATACTAGTCATTCCATGTCAGATTATTCAAATTTCATGAAATTGGTTCCGTCACGGACTGGGATAATTCTGTAAAAATAAAAAGGCTGTTGACGGTATTGAAAACTGACAAACTCGAAATTTTCACAATGTGCCCAACCGTCTCCTTAAAAAATTATGATTTAATCAATTCGAGATTCAATTCGAGAGCAAAAATGCCCCGTTCGGCAAATTAACATCTCCCAAGCAACTCAAGGTAGGAAGTTTAGTTCATTTCACTTTTTTAAACCCTAAATGAGACACTCATAACTCGTTTTGTAAGGTTTATTTATATCTCAATAGAGAAAAAATTTCGTTATTTTAATTTCAGAATACACTTAAACTTTCAACTCCAGAGATTCATCCTGAATTTGTAAAGTATCCAGGGTTAGGATTTCTCTAATGCTCCGTTTCACTAATCGAGTAACACTATTTAATGGGTTTATCCCGAGCTTCGAATATTTCCTGTTAAATAAAACTTTCAAATGTTACTACTGTTAGATAATTTCCTAAACGATGGATTTCATTTGCAGGTACACTTGCAATTATTTTAGAAAACGATAGTTTGATGTGTGTTCTTTCAGCTGAAAGTGATTTCAATTTATTACATGAAAATCTGAATTTTCATAATTTTTTTTGAAGGAGATTTATATGAGCATGGTTTGCCCTAATTGCAGAGAGCAATTAGGGAGAGCAATTAGAGATGTGACTTCGACACGTGATGTGACTTCAAATAGGTTATCTGCTGAGCGGTGACCGTCACTAAAAAGGCTTCCGATAATTTATTGTCTTCTGAATGAAATGAAATGTATGCTTCGCCAGAGGTTCTCACAATCTCCGCGAAATCGCCTGTAATAAATGTTGACACATCGGATTGCGGCAACTGACACACTTAATAGATACCTAGCTAATAATGTTATTCTAGGCACACATGACATGATCTTAAGGACCAATATGAAGACACATATTGGGACATATATACCGGCCTCATATGGCTCATTAGTGTCATTTCTATGTGTGCGATTAAGTATAAAATCAGTATTGCACGACACGGGTCGAAGGCTGTAGCATGACATTGGAATGAGTTTTTTTGGTAAATAGGAACACATAGGCTGATACACTGGTAAAGAAGTGCCACCTATGACACATTATAACGTGCTATTTCGCTGCGTGAGGCATCGCTTATGCTAGTCTAGCCAAAGTGGTACTCCTGGGGTAACACGTTATGCACGACGCCTGGATGCTGCCGTTTCGCGGCACACATTCCCTCCTCGCTATTCCTTGGGCGCCAACAAGTCAGAGGGGAGGAACTCCTTCATGAGAGGGAGGATGGTCCCGAGAGTGAGCAGTAAGGACCAGTTTGTGCCGAGAGGAAGATCGCGTTCTCTCAGTCATCGTCTTCGGTCGTGTTCCTCCAACCCTCAGTGACTCCATGGACTCTTCGTAGGTAAGACCTCTCCAATTCCTTTCTTCTTGGTTGGCCAGGATGGGATGCATCTCCAGAAGTTTTGGCTCAGGCTGTAGGCGGTATTTATCATACTTAATAAGTTAATCAGAAGTTGTCTCTTTATTCAATAATGTATGGTTGATGTTGACTGTAGAAATCGAAAAAAAAAACCGTGAAAATGACGGGAAGATAAGGAGCCGTTTTATTGCAGCTTTCGAAAAAAACCTTGAATTCGGGTGCACAGCAAAGCGGAACAGGAGTAATTGGCTAAAACTGTGGAGCCTTCAATCCACGGCTAGATGGGAAGAGCGCTGAGCCTCTTTTCCTCTTGTCCTTTTTCATATTGCCCACGATATATACAGGGTGTCCCATAAGTCACGCACCATAGGGAAGATCGATATGCACGATAGGGAATATCATGTTGAATGAGGAGGTATTAGAGGCACGCTATGGTGTAGGCGGCTCCGACGTGATTTAACGTTAATGACTATCACGAAGAGATCGCCAGCGTGTTCGAGGTTTATAATGACTCCGTTGACTCTTTAAATATACAATTACTTTATTGTGACAACCAGCTTGGAAAGAGGTCAATAATAAGGAGAACCAGAATATGGGTATGGGGCAAAAATTCAAAATTCTGCTCCCCTAAACGCTTATTAGGCCATAGATACTCAATGAGCAATACCTGAATATAAACCCGAGAGGTAGGGTTGGGGTGACAGACGGCATACGATCTCCAGCACTGACGTCAAGGGTCCACTCAATATCCAGCGTCTTCTCTCAGGCCTCTCCTCACCATCCTACAATTCGACTCCCTTGTCCGACTCACTCACTTGACATACCCGACTCGACCCGACCCGACCCCCGCTACTCTCCCGCGCGACCCTTTTATTCCGTTATGCCGGACATGCGCATTATCTTTTACTGTGATTTCATCATCTTTATAAAAGTACCTCTTACAATGGATCACATGCATTGTATTCATAATTTCCCCAATATTAAAATTTAAAACTACACAAGGACTTTTGGGACACCCTGTATTAGCAGCATACCTCGGGAGCATTCGGAACGGAATGGAATTCAAAATTGCGCTGACGTTTTTCTTTCTTGGCACGGAGGTGAAGCTCGGTTGGCAACCGGATTTTGTGGCCGGGTGCGGGCTTAGACATAGATCGAGTGGGTTTCAAGAATGGATACCTTCAGGCCCTTCTTCGGAGGAGGCCTGATGTAACAGCCGCCACGGACCATGCACTGGGATGAGTGCGTGGTCAATTTATCGCATCTGTGAAGTTATGTTTTGGATGAAGTAATGTGAAAACCAATTTTCAATGGCTTTCCCTTTCTTCAACATCCCCCGGCCTCTCTACGGGACTCAATAACGTTAGGCCTAGGCCTATCCAACAGACTGCCTTCGGGTCAAGCCAAGGCCTACCTTTTTATTTTCGAAAGAAACTCAATTCTCGACTCACGGCGCCAATTAGGCCGTGGTCTTCGAGACATCGGGTTGAGGACGTGTAACGTTAGGCCAATCGCAGGCCTATTCATACGTTCATGAACCATTTCAGTGGGACATGGACGGTTTGGCCTATCTGGAGTTCCTCGAACCATCTCGAACAGGTCTGAGGAGAAAATGGCCTCAAGAAGTATGGAATCCATGGTACGCGCAATCCTGTTAATTCAGGGATGTCCGGATAAGATATCTGCATATTCCACCACAACGATCAATAACTGCTAACCACATATTCATTCTCAACTCATCTCATGAACTCAGCACAAAAACATCTCATACATTAAAAAACAGACTAGCCGACCCATGGAAGACTTCCACGTACTCTTCGGCAAGAAATCCCGAGTTCATTCGGCGGCCCAAAAGCTCAGCGGCCCTCTCAACGATATAAAGCAGCACCACCTCCTTCCCGTTCTCGAGAGTGAGAGCCAAAGCGTGTCGTATATTCCGACATTCACGAGTTCAGTCAACGGCTCCCTCAACGCTCTGCGCAGCAGCCGCTGACATTGTACGTCTTGCGCATCCCCCCTCCCTCTCATTCACAGGGGTCTTCACGCCTACGATACGGACTTTCATCGAGCGACACTCTCATCCCGTATCGATCTCGACGATGTGCGTATCGTCGGTCAAGTCCATCTCCAATGATGGACTATGAGTGAAATATACGTTCCAGAAACGGGATGCTTACGATGCGTCTTTCCGATCCGAGTGTTCCTGCTCCAGGGAATCACTCTCCTCGTGAGAATGCCGGTCGTTAAAACGACGGGGTACTGTTTGATAAAGGGGTCGAGATCCCGATAAATCGAGAATCTGAGGATGAAATATATGATTATGAGATCTCATCTCGGGAAGGAAGTCATCCTTCCATGGGGGATGAAAGAGGACTACAAGTGTATTGCGCGGGGACGTTTTACACGTCCCTGCTGAGAAGTCCGTATCGGATCCTCGGGTCTGTATCGGGACCGGGGGGTGTGCGTCGAATGCATCTCTCCCTCTAGTAATGTTATGGCTAAGATGGAAGAAATTGCATTCTGTTTGGTGGTGTAGAGGAAAAGTGCTTGTCCACCACGTAGGAGGCCCTGGGATCGATTCCAGGTAGCAATATTGTTTTTCTTTCGTCATGCCATCTGAAATCTTCCCCCCCCCCCAGGCTATTACATTCTCGAGAACAGATCCGAAAGCCGCAATGGCTGGAGGGAGGGTGAGAAGGGGAGAGAGCGAGACAGACACCCGGAGCCGGGTAGAAGAAGGCGCTGCGCGTGCGCACATGGCACTGCGGACATACGGATGTCCAAGCATCCTAATATATGTAGACGATCGTGACTGACTGACGCTAATTCTGACCATGTTCCAGAAAGGTTAGAAATCTGAAACTTGGTACACATTATTACTAGCCGACCCGTGGAAGACTTCGTCGGCCTCGGCTCGAGGTGTCAAACTGACGTCCCGCGCGAAGTTCTCTTCAGTAGAGAAACGGAATGGTTACGACTCGACAGAAGTCGTCTTTCCAATCCAAGGGTAAGCGCTCCTGTTCCATACAGGTGGGATCCCGCCGTTTTCACCCTCGGGAGTCGCTCTCCTTGTGAGAGTGCCGATTATTAGGAGGACGATATTCCGATGGAGAAAGGGATCCCGATAAATAGAAATGTATGGGCGGGGATCTCATCCTGGCGAGGAAGTCATCTTTCCTTCAGGGATAGAAGGGGACTCCAAGTGCAATACGCGGGGGCGTTTTACACGTCCCTGCGGAAAAGTCCGTATCGGAGGCGTGAACACCCCTAGGGGTGTGCGTAGAAGGCCTCTCTCTCCCGTTTTAGTGGGAGGAACGACTGGACGGGTTCAGTGGTGTAGCGGTAGCACACTTGCCCTGCAATCAGGGGACACTGGGTTCGATTCCCTGCTCTTCTCCAAAGTGTTCCTCCTGTATCATACCATCCCGTCCCCCTATACCATCCCACCCTTACCCCCTCTCCTGTGCTCCCGAGCAATCGATCCGACGGCCGGATCGGGCATCGGCCGCATAGCACTAGTGCGCGCCCGAGAAGAGGGAGGCGTTCAACCCGGAGGTCAGACAGAAGGCGCCGCACATGGGAATGTAGAATGCAGGTGATTCATATAGAGGCCCATAAATAATTGTATACTAGCAGAGGTACCCGGCAAATTATTACCAAGGGTGTAATAATTTTATACTTCCTGTACTTGAGGGTTTAATCAATTCGCGTATTGCACGTCATCGTATTCCTGTCTAAGAGCATCTAATTCGAACTAATTTGGCATATTTCTTCCTCTCTCACCACGGAATCGCTCCAGCAAATTTAAAGCTCTATCTCCCCGGGGTTGCGAAGAACACTGAATCTCGCTTTTGGAGGATGTCAATTTCATTCAGTTTCTTTCCCCCCCCCCCCCCCGGGGTAGCCACTCCTAGGGGGTTTTCGGAGGAAAGAGACCAACTACAAGAAAGATGTTGTCTCGTAGATGAGGAAAAGTGGCTTTTTTTGCCGTTTGGGAAGCTCGATTTCGCCATAAAAAAATGAAATTTGAACTTTCGTTTAATTAGGCTTAGAGTGCTTGCTCCAGTACAGTCCCCCAGTGTTGCCGGATGCCGTGCAGAAGTTATGCCAGATTCAAGACTGTTTCAACCTTCGTATGAGCGTCTGAATCTTCTGTTTTTTAATGCATGAGACATTTTTGTGCTGAGTTCATGAGATGAGTTGAGAATGAAGCTGTAGTTAGCAGATATTGATCGATGTGGTGGGATATACAGATATGTTATCTGGACATCCCTGAATTAACAGGATGGCGCGTACCATGGATTCCATGCTGCTTGAGGGCATTCTCTTGACCACACGTGCAGACCCGAGGGACACAATATGTACCTCTCACATTTGTACCTCTCCTTGTACGTTTCTACTTTGCTGTGTGGGACATACAGATATGTCATCCGGACATCCCTGAATAAACAGGATGGCACGTACTATAGATCCCATGCTGCTTGAGGGCATTCTCTCCTCAGACATATTCGAGATGGTTGAGGAACTCCAGATAGGCCTTAACGGTCCACGAACCACTGAAATGGTTCATGAACGTATGAAGACCACGATTCACCCTTATAGGCCTAATTGGCGCCGTGTGTCGAGAATTGTGTTTCTTTGGAAAAAAAAAGGTAGGCCTGGGCATGACCTGAAGGCAGTCTGTTGGTTAGGCCTAGGCCTAACGTTAACGAATCCCGTAGAAAGGCCGGGTTGAAGAAAGGGAAAGCGGTTGAAAATTGGTTTTCACATTACTTCATTGAAAATATAACAAAACAAAAACAGAGTGAAGTCTGAATTTGTTACTTCCCCTCTAAATAGTGTCGCCATACACGAAGGAATGTTGGCGAGAAAACAATTATTAAGCCTCTCGCATACAATTATTAAGCCTCTCGTTTTCCAGGAGGACAGACATTCCGATCGATAAAGGGGTCGGGATCCCGATAAATATCGGCGGGGATCTCATCTTGGCGTCATCTTTCCTCCAGGGATAGAAGGGGACTCCAAGTGTAATACGCGGGGACGTTTTACGCGTCCCTGCGGAAAAGTCCGTATCGGAGCCGTGAACACCTCTAAGTAGGGAGGGGTGTGCGTGGAATGCCTCTCTCTCCCGTTTTAGTGGGAGGAACGACTGGACGGGTTCAGTGGTGTAGCGGTAGCACACTTGCCCTGCAATCAGGGGACCCTGGGTTCGATTCCCTGCTTCTTCTCCAAAGTGTTCTTCTATCCTATACCATCCCACCCTTACCCCTCCTCCCCCTCAGTAATCGATCCTGCAGCCGCTATCAGCCGGATAGTACAAGTGCTGCGCCCGAGGAAAAGAGAGATCGTTCAACCCTAGAGGTACGTTCAACCCAGAGGTACGACATGAAGGCGCCGCATCATCGCGAATGTTGGATACGGTGAATACATTCAGAGGCCCAAGCATAATTGTATAGTAGCAAGAGGTACCCGGATTTAGCGGGCAGCTCGGTTGGCAATCAACTTTTCTTGTTTGGTCCAAGCGAATACGCTGTCAGAGGGTCTTTTTTCTCCATCCGCTTTCAGTGGCTGACGGAACGTAGTGACCTGTGGTGAAGTGGACTACCTGCAGAATGTTGTACGATATATATCACGTGAAAATACTGTATGAATATGTTACAGGGATATATGTTTTAGCCGAAAGAGTTGAGGTATGAGTTTAAAATAATAATGTGTCGCTATAATGGTGACGTTCTACGTGGACATTCTGGAGCAGGGATGCGAAACGAAAAAAAAAAGGAAAGAAATTTCACATCCTTCAAAAACGAGATTCAGTGTTCTCCACAACCTCGGGGAGATAGAGCTTCAAATTTGCTGGAGCGATTCCGTGGTGAGAGAGGAAGGAGTATGCCAAATTTCGTTCCTGATTCGTCCTCCGATTCTCCTGATGATTTCGTTGATGCTCTCAGAGAGGAATACGAGGAAGTTGAATTTTGGCGGCGGGAAAGGGGTTGAAGAAAGGAAATAGGCGCTAGTAGAGACTATTGATGACACTTTCCCTTTTTACAATGTTTATGAATGGAGTGGGCCCTTCGTAAATTTCTCCGGATTACATGCTCAACCTGAGGCTTTGTGGCTGCACATCACCTGGACCTAAATTCGGCATGTAACTGAATGTATCCTGTAGCAGATGAATCTTGTAGCAAGTGGCAGCACCCCTGCGCTGTTTTTTTTATGCATCAAATATTACAGCGTGAGGTCGTATGAAGTTGAATATAGGTTGATAAATTTCTTTTTTCCTGCTCGGATATACTCGATTGCAGCGTGGGAGGCTCAAACTTTGAGATCGAGTCTGCTCTCGTCAGCCGCGCAAGCCACCATGTTTCCGCCGTGGCGAAAGGGTTGAAGTTAGACAATTTGCAGGAATATGCGTAGCGTAGGCGGCTTAGACTACGATATCAATATGTTGGCCGAGGCATTTGGCTAAGTTTAATACAAGGGTGGTCAAGGGAGGCAAGGGAGGTCTGACCTCATACGTCTATGGTGGCACCTTCCCGAAGACTTGGAAATATTCGTCGAAACATATCATATCCGAAAGAGATCTTTCGGAACGTTTTGCATTTATTTTCAATTGTCGCCAATTGAATTAAGACGAGTCTCGGACCGTTGGCTCCATTTTTTTTAGGCATTTTCAAATGCGATGATAAAGTCATCGGTCTTCTCCGATAAGAGAAGAGGATGACTTCGCCTTTCGTCCTCAGGAAAAAGGCGCATGAGACCTGGGGCTTGGTGGCTTCACAAAATAGCGGTTGCAACTCTCTTAAAGGTTTATTTTGAACTGACAAGATCGGGGGCGGCCTCACCGTCAGGATTGCGCACGAGCGAGTTGGCTTTAAGAGGAAATTGAATTGGCCAACATATTTTACGTGCCTTAAAAGTAACTAGCAAACATGAAGCTTTTTCTTTTTCCTACATTAAAATCAGATTGTATAGCGCCAAGGCTGTCACAGGCATATGAAGATGCGATGGCACAAGTGCGGTATCTTCAGCAAACCAAATGAGTGGAGCAAGAGTTGAAGCTCGCAGAGGTGATTCGATTTCAGAGTGACGATTTACCTTGTAGGAGTTGAAGACAGGCCGAGGAACGGCTTCATTTCCTCAAGTCGTTCATCATTCCTTTGATGATCACACCTTCTAATGCGATGAGTCGAGTTGCAGACGTAACCCATAATTATCTTCACCGATGCCAATTGCCTTTGAGGCCCTTTCACGTTGGTCATGTGTGTCTCCTGCCAGCCGGGGAATGGCGAAATGCCGCATCCCAGATGGCCGGCTGCCATTAACCGCATCCATGTGGCATGCCTGGAATGCCTAAGAGGTAAAATGAGGAGAAGCAAAATGCCGGATGCTAAAAACGCCTGTAAGTCACTTTATTCCCCAGTCTTAAATGGAACGGAATAATCGACTCTTCAAGAGATGATTGCAAGTTCCATGCGAGTCTCACACACGCGCTTCACCCTCAAGGTCCTTAAAGATTTAATTTCTCAGCCTTGTTGGGAGGGTGGCGGATTTCCAAGCCTTCCGGTTTTCGCCTGCTCCTTGCACGGTTCATGGAGGAAGGCGTGACTTGATTGGGTGGCTCTCGCCAACTACGGATGATGAATGACTGGGTCGATCTTCCGAGTTATTAATGGTGCGAGGTTCCTCATTCGGGGTACGGTCTCTGACATGACGCAGAGCAAGGGGGGGGGGGTTCTTGGAGCCCTCGCATCGCCCTCAGACGTCAAAGTGGTATTCGCGGAAGAATTTGCGGTAGACCGCGAATGACCTCCACTGTGGCGATATTCCGCCGAATTCGTCGCTTCGAGCCTCGTACATGGCCGGCTGATAACACATCTAATGCACGCGCGATCCTGCGCTGCGACAAACCGACCTGGATAATGCGAAGAAGACAACGTAGAGGGTGTGGAACAATCGTGGTTTCTGCTTCATGCAGACAAATTTACAGTTAGATTTGTCTCCAGTTGATCGGTTATATTACTTGAATCCAATATGCGTCATACTTTGTCACCTTCATCACAATCCAGGAAATTGGTAGCAATCCGCTTCAAATGTTGGGTGAAAGCATTTTGGCAGCATCCATCCAGATATCAAGCCACTCAGCATCATATCCGTGCGGGAAACTGGAAACTATTTAAGCTATGCTTGGAATCCGAGGAAAGGCGAGAGGGAGAGAAACGAGAGGGAGAGAAACGAGAGGGAGAGAAACGAGAGGGAGAGAAACGAGAGGGAGAGAAACGAGAGGGAGAGAAACGAGAGGGAGAGGAAATGCCACTTGGTGCCAAGCAAAGGTCCTTCTTAGCAGTTTGTGAATTTGCTTTTTCTAATCGGTGTGGGCCCGGGACCCAAGCGCCGGTTGGGGACAGATTCTGTTCCTTTGCTGTTGGAGCTGAGAGAAACGACTAAAAACAGCAATAATGACATTGCGGGCGTGCGAACGGTCGGAGCCTGAGCAATCCCTTCAGATTTCGTTTCTTTAGCGTGATAGTCATCAGTCGCGACGCAACGTACGAATCGATGGTGAACTAGGCTGGCTCTTGTATTTTGTCTCAACACCGCAATTGAGGCCTTGCAAGGGGGAAATATCGTAAGCGCTAGGGGGTGCTTAGATAATGTTGCTACATTTTCTATGTTTGCCTGATTTTTTCGACATTTCAAGCTCGATGTATATGCGTATTTCACTGAAATCCGCTTTACTAATGATAACCCTTTGCCGGCCTAACGCTAGTTTTCGACAGTTTTCAACTCATTATGCAATGATCCGTTTTCCCCCAATTTATCTTGAGCTAAAGACTAACTCCAAAGTCGCGATATTTCTCGTCGGTTCTTCGTTGCGAAGTCCAAAAAGCGCATCCTGAATCGATCCCAGAACCCATCCCCTCCTGCCCCCCCCTCCTCCTGCCCCCCCTCCTCCTGCCCCCCCCTCCTGCCCCCCCCTCCCCCTCCACTCGCACATTCCTCGTGGCACCGATTTCAGAAGGGCATCCCGATTAATCTGTATAGGAAGGAGCGTATTTAAGCCGTGTCATGTGCTTCTCGCGTGGTTCCATTCGCGTGTATCTGGTAAAAATGCCGATGACCTCATCGATGCCGGCGTTGACGCCTATCGATACGCTCTAAGCGTTGAAATATTTATAGTATCAATATTTCATTGAGAAAAATACTGCGAATAGTTTGTAACTTTTTCTCTTTCCTTCCTGTGAATACACCTCATATTCATCCTTTTTTGTCAAATGCCAAGCAAGACATGAGGTCGTGAAAAAATTGGGGAAATGAAGAGGCTAGAAAGAGGGACACTCTCCGGAATAGGACAAGATTTCATGAGGTCAGTCAAGGAGTGAAATTAAATCGCATGATACCTTGCCTTCTTGAGGGAGGAGGGGATTAGGTCCCGTCAAATATGACCAGAATCGGGCTGACATTTGACAATGCTAGTGTTACATTCACTTCAGCTCTATGCTGCATAGTGTGTCATAAATGGAACATACCAGAATAATTGTCATATAAAATTGCTTAAGGCTCACTATGTGGCAAATGGGGAACTCTGAAGCATCCTTGATGCTCGCGATTGGGAAGAGCACCAACACCTTTTAAAGGTATACTTCTTAGCAAGTTGCGGCATACGTATTGAAAACACCAGATCAGTATCATATCTGAGTGAAGACATTTTGCCTTATTTCAGCAAAATCTTCTTTATTTTTTTTTCATTATTGTATTTCATTGCAAACAATTTTTTTCCAAGCATTAGTTGTCTGGCATATTTATATCACATCTCTTTCTAAGTTTTCAAAAATCACACCTGTTGCAGTTTTTCTGTTTTTTTTTCAAATTTTATTTTTTTGCCAAAAAACCAAAATTACACCACAATTACCGAATTTGGGCAGTTTGATCCAAAATATCTTACTTTCGTACCTTTAAAGAAATTCATGAGAATTTGACTTTTTTTCACCAAACCTTTCATATGTCATGCAGTAATGGGTTGAGGAGTAAGGTTCAGGATTTGTAGGGCAAGATCTAAAAAAGAACCAGAAGAAAGTGGAAGAGAAACTTCAAACTGCATAATTTCGTCCTTTTAACGCATTTACGCCTTCATGCCTGCCCAAGCGGGAAAATGCCAGCAAGTTCGCTAGTGTTTCCTAGCATCCCGAGAGCCAGTCATGAGAAAACGCTGTAACCTTTTCCAAAAGGCAAGGAAGCTATAATTATCTCGAACTGCTCTGCAGACACCCAAGGGCATTTGCAGGGCGTTGGTCATGTGGGGACAATGACCTTGATCATCTCTTCTTGGAGCATAGATCCTGAAGAAATGCCGTAGGAAAATGAAGTTTCCAGTTGTGAAGAAATCTTGCTGGGGGTGTATGCACATCAGGATGGGCAGCATCGTCATTGCAGTCTTCATACAGGTATGGAGCAACTATCCCATTTTCATTCACTTCTATTGCATGTCTGTTTTTTTTCAAACAATTAATTTAAATTGAAGAGGAGTTCGACCCAGTCTTGATGACCAGAGGGAACAGCGCTCGAGTGTTTCCCTCGAACCATATTTTGAACTTGATTCCTTCCCTGAAATCCATGTTGCTCTGGAAAATTATGACTAAAAATTTTGAGTCCTTTCGACATTTACTCCAAAGACCTGTTCTCCAATCGACATTACTGTATTTACACATTTCCGACATGTATTTACACATCGACATTTTTGCTGTCAAATAGTTTCTTGCCCACGTTTTTACCTTTCGACATTCCGAAGCGCACCGACTTCCAGCAACATTTCAACCCACATTCCTTTATGATTAACCCTGTAACTACCCGAACCTGAATGACGATATACCACTCTTTGTTCCATCAAGCCATTCCCGAAAAATCTCATTAAAAAATTTTGACTGATTGTGATCACAAGTCTTCATGAAAATACAAGGAGATTCGGACTTTAGGAAGTTTACGGCGCAGACTGCAGAAATGGCTATATTTTTGCATCAAGGTCAATTGGACTCAGAACCGTAGTTATAGGGTTAAGGAAACCACAAGTTGCTGTCAAATGCAAAATTTTATCTTGCAGGTTTTATATTTCATTTCCCTCATTGTGAGCCTCACATTCTTGACCGGGCAGGCCGATTGGAAGATTGGACTGGCCGCTCTCTCACCGCAGTACATTTCAAGAACCTGTAGGTTCCACCTTTTGCAACACCTTTTCAACATTCATATCCATCCTTTCATTCCATCTGCCATTTTTTATATTTGGACATTTCCTCTTGAAAATCATATATAGGTGTTCCCTAATGGTTTCGCTAATCAAACTCTTTTATGCATTTCAGCTTATACCAATCTCTCCATCGCGAACGTGGTTGCCTCCGTCGTGTGTATCATATCTCATTCCCTGCTCATCATCGGAATTCTCACGGTTTGTTTTTGAAGCCACTCGAAAGTCACAAGCTTTCCCAGATTGCTCCACCAAGCATGATTCAAAATGAATCATCCATAAAAGTCTGCGTATCATACAACAGCAGAATATTTACGGATGAATTCAATGTACGGTTTATTAGGGCATGAATTGAGGAGAGGAATTCAGCTGCATACGCGAGCATTAAGACTAAGTAGACACTCCTTTGTCAACTCCTTTATCCACGTACTTGAAGGGAGGTGAGCAATTGGTGAAGGATCCTTTTGCAAGTATGCATTTATTGAATGCTTCAGAGGAAGAGGATACTGATGATTCCGTGCCTGGCTCTGTCTTTCCTGTGGCTGACTGCGGGGACGATAGTGGCGATCGCATTTTACGCCATTTGGCTTGCCCCTGCCTCACATGACGTAGTCTTTCTCACCCTTTTGGCCGTGGCCCTTGCCATTGCTTATTGTATCGGACTGTATTTATTCCTAGTCGTCTTCTCCTATTTCAAGGTGAGGGAATATCACATTTCATAATACTGTAACATTATATGCTAATAGATGTATACACAGACTTGTCAGATGTAAATAGATATATACAATGTTTCAAATTGGCCATTCCAGGCAACATGAACACATTCATAACTTTAAGAACAACACAGCTGGGGAAGAACAACAATAACACATTGATAACTGTAGGAACAAATACAGAGCTAAAGAAGAATCAACCCTTCAAATATCTCACCGCTGCTTTCTCGCAGTTCCAGAATAAACCGATGCTCTCCCAAACTCGAGTGTCCATTTAATTCAGTCAAGTCAATGCATATATCTGTATACGTTTTTTTTTATGTCTCTGGAGACACATTCGTTGCCTCGCGAGATACCAGTAGCCCAACCACTGAATATTAAGCAGGGAAATTTCGTAAACTTATTAAGTTGGTTATAACTTTCTGCATATTGGGTTTTCCTCAAATGTCTGTAAGTTTTTTCAGGCTATACTGAGAATAACCACTTCTGTGATAAGCTTTACTATTGGCAATGATTTAGTGCGGAGCACCAAAATCTTCGCACCAATCACGTTTTCGCAAGCAAATTTAGTTAGCCGAATTGTAACTTGGACTGAGTATGCCTGTCGCTAAAAATAATACTGTGTTCCCTTTTGATTTTTTTAGTACAAAAGTCTCGATCTTCGGATCGGACTTGCGGATAGGCTTTTGGAGTAGTTCCCGAGAGCGATCAGCCTTGGAACACATAAATGAGTAAAAAAAAAAGTTGGCTTGAATGTCCCCTCTTATCTGTGCCTGAAACCGACCCTGGGAAGTTCTTTTCTCAACTTGTACAAACATTTTCTGCAGCAAAAAAGTTACATCCTCATAATTGTTTAGAATTGGGGTGAAAACCATTTTTTAAGGACATTTCCTTTTCTTCAACCCCCGCCTTCCCTCCCTCTCTATGGGGCTCCCTAACGTTAGCAATCAAGTCTAATGTTAAAGGGATCTGATTCATGTCCCACTATATCAGTCCATCATAGTTCCATCAAGAGACATTAAGGGCCTCATAGTCACGAAGTAAAAAGCATGCATTCGGGGTGGCGCCATCCATACAAAATAACGGCATAATTCATTAAATGAATCGAGGTTCATTAACCCTTTCTGGGCTAAAATGAAACCAGCGAAAGTCCTCAAATGAAGTAAAATGCGAGGGAAACTGGTTTTTGCCAAGACTTCAGACGCTGCCTTTCCTGGATCCGTACCTCAGCACAGTCTTAATGTTGGAAATGTACAGTACATGTTATAGGTTTTTTTTTTTAGACTTGACAGCGCATATATACATGAAGAGCGCAAGCAAAAATCGGCGAAAACGTATGATAACCTGAAATAAATGACAGCGAGGACATAATCGAACGATTCTCAGACTTTTTGTTCAGCGCAAAAATTTAGCACAGAAATTTAGCACAGTTCATGCATCATTTTCCAAGCCTCCTTATCGGCGAAGATACCATCCTCGTTTTGAAGTGTAAAGAGGATAAAGATGAATGGTGGTATCTCGAGTGGTATCTAAAACATAGCTACCAAATGCTTACTCTCCGGAATGTCATAATAATTGAGATTCTGCATGAATAAAATAATGATAATCAATTAATTTCAGGAGCTGGTGCCACCTAAAGAAGCCCAAGTCCTTGAACAAGATTCCGAAAACGTCCCACTCGGAGACGCCGAGCTTCCCACCACGAAGGAACCGATGTGATCTCCATCGTCCATATGATTTTTTTTCTCTGTATTCTTTCCATCGCCAAGCCAAGGTTCTCGTGGACTAGATACGCTATTAAGCAGCGCTACGATTCCTCCCCCCCCCCCTGAGACTGTTCGCAACGCTCACTAAGTGCAAGTCGAGTTTGCATCGGGAGTATGCACTGACCTCACGTCCTCGAAGTACACGCAAGCGGAGCGCGTGATGGCTGAGGGCGTTGCAATAGTACTAAAATGCCTATGGATGTGGATCCTGATGGGAGATGTGGGTTCGGAGTGAAAGGGACAGACTGCCATTAATTGCTTTTGCGAGAAGTTTATACAAAACGTTTCTTCATTAACTTTAGCGATTTATTAAACTAAAGCAATTTAGTTGGATGAATCCAGCTGGAAACAATGAAAAGTGGGCAGCAAAATATTTTATTTTCAACCAGGTCAGTTTTAATGTGATATGCCCGAAGCTGGCCTTTGGAGCACGAACATAGTAGTAGCCAGAGAATGAGGGTAAAAATTTCGTTTTTAGCCTTTGATTTTCGTGGAAAATAAAATTCCCTTGTATGCAAAGAAACTCGTGTCATTCCTGGAGGTAGTTAGCAGTCAACTCCCGATATACCCCCATTGTTGGTCTTCGCCGATTTTGGCGCTGCATCGAGTTTTGCGCTGTATCGAAAAGCGCGGCTTTGAAACGGAAAATTTCCGACATAATTCAAATGCAACATAGGATTAGCCCCCCAAAAATCCACTTTTAATTCATCCATGCTCCCAAAGGAGAACAAAAACTACACAGCTTTGAGAAATGATTCCCAATGTTTCGGCCGCATGCGCCTCACTTTACCGACACACTTCCACTTTTTCCCTCATACTTATAACTGTCCTTTCCCACATTACTAAATAATGAACATGAATTAAAGGAGGCTTTCCCAGTCTCCGAAAGAAAGGAGAGGCAGGATTAGATCAGATTAAGAGACCCCTTAAGCCCCCCTCTAATCCCCGGCGTCCTGCCAAAGCTAAGTCACAAGTCATCTCTCACAACCTTGTTATCAAACGACCACAAGGAAAGACTGACAGCATGTCATTTTTTTCCACCACGGTATTGCATGGGATAATCATTGTAGCCGGTACGGTATGCTGGTTGGCGCTATATCGAGTACGACTTACGTTGAATAAGGCGCGTTTGTGCAAGGAAAGGTATTGGCGGATGGCGGTTTTCGAGGGTGGCGCTCTAACGGGGAGCGCTAATGATAAGCCCATGGGATGGGTGTGCGTAGAATGCCTCTATCTCCCGTTGTAGTGTTGGTGTACGGTGTGAAACGACTGGACGGGTTCAGTGGTGTAGCGGTAGCACACCTGCCCGGTCAATCAGAAGGCCTTGGGTTCGATTCCCTGCTCCTACCTCAAAGTGTTCTTTCACCCTCACCCTGCACATACGCGAGTAGGGATACGGACATACAGCGGACATACGGACATACCCAAGCATATACTCAGTACCCGGCATATACATGTGTGAATAATTTTTTATACGTCCCATGTTTGAGGGTTTAATTTTGTTTCTTTGTTTATATAATTTCCTTGTTAATATGTTCCTTGGCAACCCAGCTCGAAATTGTTTAAAATATGTTTTTACTACGCAACCAATTGAGAAATTCCCGTAGCAAGCTGCACGTTACAACTATAATTTCTTTAACGAACCCACAAAATATTGATTCCTTGGGGAGTCTGTAGCACGGAATCGGGCAAAGTCTGCACTAAATAAGTTACTGCCGGGGGATCTCAATATTGAAACGCCACCTAGCCCAGACCATCCCCGGACCAAATGAGGAAGCCACGCAAAGTTTCTTCGAGTCAGAGGCGTGGCCGTGCATAAAGGGCGGACAGACAGACACACAAACACTCTCAAATATAGTATAGATTGGTTCATTTCCCTGCGAGAAGGGATCATTGAAAATATAACAAAATAAAAAAAGAGTGAAGTCAGATTCAGATACTTCCCCTCTAAATAGTGTCTCCATACATGAAAGAATATTGGCGCGAAAATTTCCGCAAAATTATCAAGTCTCTCGCTTTCCAGGCCGTTTAGTGTCTCCTTGGGGAGGAGCCGCTTGGTTTTAAAGTTTTATTCGAATCTAGGACCTTACTTACACCTATAAACAAGCGTTTGAAACTCTTAAACCCTGCTGCAAGAGCGCATCGAAGAAGCGGTGTTCCAGCCGCGCGCCTGGGATCCATAAGCTTTTAGTTTTGTCGGGGACCACGTCATTAATACTCGTCAAGAATAGCAACTTTTGTATAGAAATCACAATTTGCAATTAACCAGATGACATTTACCGGCGGATTTGGAAAAACACTACTCAGACTCTGTCGTATGTTGCGGTGAAGGGTTCTGGCAGTTTCTTTCTGCCTGTTGCAGCAGTCGCAGGCTGCGTCAGGGGCCGTCAAAGCCGCCTTCTAAGGTCATGTTCCCTCAAATGAAACGCGATGAGAACGATCAGAAAAAAAAAACACTTCCGGGTATGGAATCGACAATTTTTCTCCGGGACGTTTTACGCGTCCCAGCGGAAAATTCCTTATCGGAGGTGTGAACACCCCCTTAGTATGGAGGTGGGGGTGGGCGGGAGTGGGAAGAATGCCTCTCTCTCCTGTTGTAGGGATGGCTCGGAGAGGAACGACTAGACGGGTTCAGTGGTGTAGCGGTAGAACACTTGACCGGGAAACCAAGAGGCCCTGGTTTCGATTCCATGCCGACTCCGAAGTGTT
The DNA here is from genome assembly GCA_905338385.1 of Darwinula stevensoni. Taxonomy (NCBI): domain Eukaryota; kingdom Metazoa; phylum Arthropoda; class Ostracoda; order Podocopida; family Darwinulidae; genus Darwinula; species Darwinula stevensoni. The sequence goes on along the minus strand of CAJPEV010002386.1, from coordinate 19,933 downwards.
CTTTCATCCTCATACCATCCCCCCTCCCTCCCCCCGAGAACATCCGACAGTCGCAACGGCCAGATAGAAAGCGCTCGTCCGAGAGAGGGAGATACACACCCGGAGGCAGACAGAAGGCACCGCACATGCGCACGTAGGATGCGGAGATACAGAGGCTCAAGCATATTGTATGCTAGCAGATGTACCCGGCATAGCACGGGTGAATAATTTCGGCCGAGTATCAGGCCGCCCTCGCATTACGACGCCCAGAGATGACCGGTATTTGAGGATGCAGATTCTCCGAGACCGATTCGCTTCTACCCGTGTTCATGGAAGGTACTGGTGGGTAGGGACGGGCCAAATGACTTCTTTGAGGACCGTGTACCGGCGTCCTTTCCAGCTGGGACTGCGCTTTAGACGACCTATCATCAGGATCCCCTAGGATTGGGGTGGGCAATTATTTTGGCTGGAGGGCCACTTCACGAGTTTAGTTGAGCTTCAAGGGCCGCACTTCAGTATCAGGGAGAATACCTCAATCGCACAATCATTGCTTGTCGTTCCTATTCCCTCCTTTGCATTAAAAACTGAACGACAGAAGCTGTCGTTCAGTTTTGATTCTACCGCATCACCTTTTTCGACCATCCGGATTCTCCCAAAGAAGACTGCCAAGTATATCGCCCTCAAAAAACATTTCATGTCATTCATCTTCAGTTATGATAAATTGCACTGTGGTGTAGCCTATAGGACTGTCTGTGACAAAATGCATCCAAATGGCTCGAATCCTAGAAAATCTCACCGTCAGAACAGCTAGATACCCAATATCAAATCCCCGAGTTTGCAGGATTGACAGTTCGGCCCGGCTATCCTGGGAAGCATGACATCTTGATAATTAATAACTTGAATCCCAAGAAAGCGCTATTCTGGAAAAGACTAGTCGAGACATGGCTATTGAGGAGAGGAAAGGAAGGGGAAGAGGGGCGGTTATGACAAACGAAATGAGCAAGCTAAGCTTCTTCTTTGATTAAAATTGGTCCTTTCTATGACTGAACGAACTACAATTTTTCTTTTTGTTAGACTGAGCGGCGGGCCGGATAGAATCATTTGACGGGCCGGATTCGACCCGCGGGCCGTGTTTTGCCCACCCCTGCCCTAGGACCAGTCCATCGTCAGACCAGGCTAAATTGGTGTCGTGCCCGGCAGAACTGGGGGATTCAAGAGTAGGGGGAAATTGCCTTCTCAGATGAATCCTGCTTTTGCTTAGGCTTCAACGATGGGCGAATCCGAGTGCGTCGCCTGCCGACTGAGAGGTTTCTGGAGGCGTGTTTATTTCGGAGCATGACCGTTATGGTGGAGGCAGCGTCATGGTATGGGGAGCCATTAGCCTCTGTGGCCGATCTCAACTTGTGGTCATCCATGGGAATCTTGCTGGCCGGCGTTACGTGGATGAAATCCTGCTGCCAGTGCTGGTGTCCTTCCTCCAGCCAGCACTTTTCAGCAGGATAACGCCAGATCCCACACGTGCCGAGTGACCGCCAACTACTTGCAGGGTTGCCAACGTACCCATCCTACTTTGGTCGGCTCGCTCTCCGGATCTCGTTCCAATTGAGCATCTGTGGGGAAACCTTGGCCGTCGCGTCCGTGATCGTTGTTTGGACCCTCCTGCGACGCTGCAAAAAACAGACGCATTTTCATCCAAGAGTGTTTAGATGATTGACAGGGCAAAAGTCGCAATGATGATCGATTGACTCTAAGGAGCTTGAGTGCGTCCGACCAACGGGAACAGAACTAAATGCCAAAAAAGACGGCGAGGATTTGACTTAAAGAACGTCATCAGAGACGCGAAGCAAATGCCATCGTCGACAAAATTCATCTTCCCTCTTCCAATAATTATTCGTATGTTCCTTTTTTTTTGCTCCATATTTTTATTTTTTTTTTAAGTAGAATAAATTTTACTTTTTAATCCTTGCTGGATGCAACATTAACTTGATGCAGTTTTATCCATTCTCCGCGCATGATTGTTATCGTTTGCTCAGGTGTTAGCTTATCTGACGTGCTTTTTTTTTTGCAATGCGCAAAACTGGTGCCGGTGTTTTACACATTGAGGTTGAGCCATGATTATCCACAAAATACAAAAATGTAAGAAAAAAAATTTTTAAGAGGAAGGAATGACCTGCGAATTCAACATGGAATTCATCTGTTAAAAAATATTGTGAATTTTCTGAGGATAGGCTTTAATGACGAGAACCCCATTAATGATGAGATAATGGTTAATTTGAAATTCAGTTAAATGAGAATAATCATTGTGAATCATGACATTATTATGACAATAAATTTTCCTCATGACAATAAATTTTCCTCATGACAATAAATTTTCCTCATGACAATAAATTTTCCTCATGACAATAAATTTTCCTTTCATTCATGAGCCTGCGTTTAAAGTTTATATGCTCTTGGTATTTCCCCATGTTCCAAATCTCATTAAAGAGGAAACGAAATTGAAACTAACCAGGCGACCGAAGAGTGGCAACGACAACTAAGCGGGAAAGGCACATTTTAACAGGAATCGCCGATTCCTCTGTCCCGCAGTGGAAACGTTTCTAATTGCTACGAACGCGGCTTCGGCGCTCTGCGCTCCAAAAAATATATCAAATACGCTTTAAACATCCATTTTCCGATTCTCGTATCTACAAATGTGGTAAAACTCCCTGGGGTCATGATACCTTTTTGTGGGTTTCCGCTACTTCTGTTTGTGCGAAGTGAAACGACTTGATGTTAGCAACATGAACTAAGCAGAGATATTTCATTTCCCCGAAAATGTCGCCTTCAGGTTCATCCCTCATGCATTTCCTTCTATAGCAAGACCAAGGCATACAGGAAAGATGCGGAAACGTTTCTTTGGATTCCAACGTTCATGGCCCTTCTACCACACAGCAAAGTAGGAACGTGCATGGAGAGGTACAAATGCGAGAGGTACATATTGTGTCCCTCGGGTCTGCACGTGTGGTCCAGACGTGCACACGAGTACGTTGCTGATGCAGATGTCCGGGTTCTCGGTGCAGTATTCAGAGTAGGCGTAAGATGGCGTTTTTTTATGTTCCCTCAAATTTTCGAACTCGAGGAGGGACTCACCAGACCTTAGGAGAAGAGTTTTCTTCCTTTCCCTGCATTTATCTCATCGTAATACTTGTAAAGGAGTATTTAGTAAAAGTAGAAATGTCATGTTTCAATGGCAATCAATGATTCTGGAAAATTTTAAATGCTGGGGTTTTGTACGGGAACAGAGAAGTGTGAACCAACAGGTTATGAGTTTATTCTCTCAGAGAAATGGGCGGCCAACTTTCAAGAAACTTGAAAGATTGTCCTTATTAAACAAGGTGGTCTAGTTACTTACTGTCCCCATGATGACAGGTGTGTTCATGAGACAGTCGGCACGTCCTATGCGAAATGGAGACGCTGTCAGCGTGTTATCAGTGACGGGTCGCTGCCTGTCGTAGACATGGTGCAGGATGACGGGCCATTAAATGGCGGATGGCCATTAAAGCTCCCTTCGAAGCCGACAATTGAGGTTCATGAACCGGTTTTTGAACCCCCTTAAGCCCGATGTGAATAGAGATAAGAAAGGTACACATGTGTACCTTCTGTACCTTTTCAACGAACGTATTTTATGACATACGTATGTACCTCATAACGTACAAATTATGTACCTGACTATGTTTCTGCTTTGCTGTGCAGGAACATCGATTTCCTGAAATCCGGCCAATCATCCTCTGCAAATCGACGGTTTTGCTGTTCCTCGAAAAACCAATAATGAGTACCTCCGTTATTGCTGTCGAGGATTCGTCGGAGTCTGATGGCAAAGATGCTTGAAGATGTTCCTGATATCAGGCGAAAGTCTTAATCTTTTAGAGAAGGAAGCGACTTGGTTTTTTCCGCTTCAACGATTGCACGTCTTGAAGGCTTTGCAAGACGAAAATTTCCAAATTTAGAGTTTCCAAGTTCCAGCAGAGACTTTACTACGAAATTTCATATGAATTTTCCTTCCTTGGATGGTAAGAAAGTTTCTCTTATACCAGGAATTGTTCTCAAGATTGGAAGTTTTAAATTAAAAATGATTATTTTGTGGTTTCGAACTGAGAGGATTGGCGGACCGACTCAGGGTTGGTAAATCATTCCGTTTCTGATAAGATAAGACATGGAAATAATGAAAAATATTCTGAAGGGAGTCGACATGCAAATTCTTCATATCTCAATCCCACTTTAATGCATATGCGAGCTTTCCCCTTATGGGAGTCAGTACTAACTCCTACGCTTGGCAAGTCGGTGAAAATGTCTTTCAGCGCTAAAGTTACGGTCAGTAGAATTTTTCACCTTGGCTGTGTTGACCCTCGTGGCTTTCGTCCCGTATCTGCGGGGAAACTCAGAATGGTATTGTCCCGGACGATGAAAACAGAGAGATCATCGAAGGTGGAACTTCCAACCTTTGCCTTTCGCAATTCAGCCATGACCGCAAAGGCAACGCTCCACGCGGACACCGCGAAACCCGTCAAGACAAGGCAGACGACAGAGCCCACACAACCAACCGTGAAGAAGCAACCACCCGAGACAGCGAAAATCCACCAGTTCCAGCCGAATCTCCCCCTACCACCCAATCAATGGAAGAACGTGCCATTCGCCACCACCTGAGCAACGGTTTGCAATGGACGGTTTGACTGTTCCACGAAAGACCAAAGCTAAGTATCTCCGTGTTGCTCTCGTGGAATCGTTAGAATTCGATGGTAAAGATTATTCAAAGTGCCTCCAGCCGTTCCTTCTCTCTCCGCTAGGATGCTTGAACGTCTTTGCCGCCTTCGTGGTTTTCGTCCTCGCGATTTCGTGAAGATGTTCCTGAGAAGCGCATCAAGCAGATGTTTTCATCCTTTTGAGAACGCAATGATGCAGGTATTTGATGCACGATTTAATGCTTTCAAGGCTATAATAGACTATATTTTGCTCTTTTTTTTCCAAAATGCAGCCTGAGACTTTCGTTTGGAATTACCTCCATGGGTGGTAAGACGTCGAGAAAATTTCTCTTCATTGTTTTCAAGACTTGGAATTAAACTTTTTTTAATATTGTAGGTTTGATCTGAGAGGATTGGCGGACCGACACAGAGTTCATAAATCATTCCTTTTGTGATAAGATAAGACATGGAAATAATGAAAAATATTCTGAAGAGAGTCGACGATTAAGCGCGTCGTACAGTGTCACAAACATGCATACCATTTTTAATTTACATTACTTCTTTATTACAATGAACAGTCACTTCAAACAAAAAACAAAGTCGCAGAGAAACTCCCACATTTTTGCACCTCAAGCTGAAGAACAACCTCGAAGAAGTTTTGGACTGCCTCCCTGAACACTCTTTGGTTCAGGTAACAGTCGAATGGACTGAGGTCTTCGGATTGTTTCGGCCACTCAGTGGCATCTCAGCGAGAAATGAGCCACCGAGCGAATCTCTCACTCAGCCACTCTAGACATATGTCGGCAGTATGGCAGGTTGCCCAACTTGCTGGAAAAAAATATTCCGTTTGTAATGCATATTCAGCCAGAAAACTGTTCTCTTTCCTGATATGCAGAAACGGAATTTTTTCCCAGTAAGATAGAACACCCTGACATACTATCCGCATTAGCCTTGGATGGCTGAGAGATTCGCACGGTGGCTCATTTCTCGCTGAGATGCCACTGAGTGGCTGAAACAATCCGAAGACCTCAGTCCACTCGCCTTTTACCTGAAGGGATACAGCAAGGACGAACCCTTCAGGACATGCCAGATATTGCAGAACTCAAGGGAACGAGTCGAGTTCGAGGCATTCCGCGTGATTGTTCTTCAGCTTCGGCTCATTTTCCTCTTGTTTTCCACTAGAACAAAAATTTAGAAGTTTCTCTGCGAATTTTTTGTTTTTCTTTGAAGTGACTGTTCATTATGATGAAGAAATTGCGGCAATTCAAAACGGTAAACAATTTTGCGAAACACCTTGTACCTCAATTCCAAATCTGGGAAAGTATAATATTATCCATTTCATATTTTTCTCTTCCCTCTGAAAATCGCCGATTTATGGGCATTCCCTGTTGGGAATTCATCTTATACTTCTTCATGTTATATTCATCTTACATTCATCTTATTCATCTTATTCATCTCCTTTCTGAGTGAGAAACGAAGCAGGAAGGGAAATTTTGAAAGAAATTTATGCAGAAAGTAAATTCCGTTTAGGGATTCCTTTACAAAAAGATCCTAAAAGATAATACGAGATTTTTTAAACATAAAAACCTCATTCCTTTTGGGTTTTTCTGTAAGAGATACAGCACTGTAAACAGGAAGCAAACATGCAAAAAATCATTTTTCTCCCTTTAAAAAAAGCAATCAATTGTTGAGAAAGATCCAGTTGTCAAGGTTTCTGACCATCAGGTCATTTGGAAGGGCTTTTTCAGAAAAACTTTTTGGAGAAACAACAAGTCCACCAGCGAAATATGCCACAAAGAAGCTGAACGAGCCATAGGACGTAATCGTGTGGTTGCAACGGCACAGGACGACGAAATCGAAGTCCCGGCCCCTCTCCTCGACGAACACGATCGGCAATTTGCGACCGACACTTTTAATGTTTTCCTTGCACCATCCGATGTCGTCACTGGCGAGGATGAACACGACGCGTGGGAACATGCGGCCGAAGAGAGTCATGGCTCTTCTGAAGTATGCGGTCTTGAGGGGTTCCGCGCCGAATTTATCTTTGTAGGCGCTCGTCTGATCGGTGAGTCGGACGTGGATACCCACGTAAGTCGCATCTGGCCCATATTGCGCAGATATTAAAGATAAGAATTGCTCCACCTGCTCCGAAACCGTTGAATTGAACCTGAAATCCGGCATCCAATCGGCTCTGAATTCGTCGAAAATGTCAAAATCGATCGGGTAACCGATGAAGGCGACATCCTTGTGCTCGATGAATATCGTGTCGTTCCACGGTGGATTGACCTGACCATACGCGGAGAGACCAGTTTTTGACCAATTCCTCGGAGGACAGCCAGTCTCGTTTATCCTTTTCAGGCTGATGTGCGGGAAGAGAGGCAGGAGGTCGTCCATGAGGCCATCTTTGACGACAGGGATTTTTCCGAATTTTCTTCCGTAGGAGAAGAGGGTGGCGTATTCCCCGATCCGGTTCCCCAGTCTGCCGTTGCTCCCGGTAGTGACGAAGGTCGCGTTCTCACATTGTTCTGGGGTCAGGGGGAAATCCGGCCAGAACGGACGAAATGTTTCCGTCTTCGCTGCTTCCGTGACCTCCGCTGGTTCCGTGGCCTCCGCTGATTCCACGGCCTCTGTTGGTTCCGTGGCCTCCGCTGGCCTTGTCGTCTCCGGGGGTTTTGTGGTCACTATTGTCTCCTTGATCAAATTAACCGGTTGCTTCTCGTGAAAAGAAAAATCCGGAAGTTTCTTTGGCTGGACCTCTGGCCGGATGATTCTTGCGTCCCGGCCTTCATCATCCGGGACCTTTCTCCTCATTTCCCACAGAGAACGAACTTGGGCGACGTATACCACAAAGGTCAGCACGGCCAAACCAAAAACACTCCCGATTGCAATTTCACGGAGACGAGACATTCCCTGGCGTTCAAAGTATTTCCGTCGGTACTCGCAGAAAAGGGATGCGCTTGTGTAGGAGTACGAAGAAGTTAGAGCAGTTTGCTCTCATCATATCTGGTTTTTATCAAGAGAACCCCCTGAATTTTAGTTGCATCCGTCGGTTTTATTGCCCGCATTATTTATTGTCCCCTGTGTTCATCTGATCTGGAGTCCAACTCAATTTGGCGGGGATAAAATGGTTTGGTTCAGATGTGTTTTGGGGGCCTCACATCGCACACCACATACACGACATTTTTAATGGGAACAAGTGAAATTTGCAGCAATTTTCTCTAAATTTTTAACTGTTTAAGAGGAATTCGCAGACCGGAGAACATGAATTGGCAGGTCGGATCCGGCCCGAGGGCCGCCAATTGGACACCCTGGATCTAATATACAGGATGTTCGGGAAAAATAAAGTACACCAATATATATATTTTTATTATTTAAAATTTTATTATTGAAAATTTTCCCAACAACCAGAAGACCAAACTGCCTAAAAATTTGAATTAAAGTAGTTCAAATAATCATGAAACATGGCTCAAAATATTTGTCTGATCAGTTTGACCTGATTCATTTCATTTAATGGCATGACCTCGAAAATCGACCAAACGGTTTATTTTAATGTTCAACCGAAAACAACAAGGATCATTGCAAATAAAGGAACAATTAGTGCATTAGTTTATCTTTGGAGATGGTGAGCAAAGTCGTTGACAACTTTCCAAAGAGACTCAAGCAGGGCATCGAGGCAGGATGTGGCCATTTTGATTGTAAACTTTGTTTTTGTTCTCATTGGTTTAAAAAAAAATTTTCATTTTCCAAAAAAAATGTTAATTTTTTATTCGTCCGGGTATTTTTGCCGTACATTGTACATTCCAATATTTTTTAGTTGAATATGGGTACTTTTTAGGATTTAGTGAAAAATACTAGGCAGTGTAATAAATTGAGATGCTGAATACTGTAAATTTACAGGGTAAAAGTTGTACTTGCGCGGAAAATTAACGATGGCTACAAAATGGCACAAATTATGGATCATATGATACAAATCCGCTTGATATTTCAAGGAGTGTTTCCTGATTAATTGACCTCTTTTTATTCCAGTTTTTAGGCATTTTGGTTTCCTAATCACCGAGAAATTACCGGGTCGATGTTGGCCACACACAGCAAAGCAGAAACGTACAATCCGGTTCACATTTTGTACGTCATGAAGTACAAACAAGTATGTTGTAAAATACGTTCGTTGATAAGGTACAGAAGGTACACATGTGTACCTTTCTTATCTCTATTCACATCGGGCTTAAGGGGGTTCAAAAACCGGCTCATGAACCTCCATTGTCGGCTTCGAAGGGAGCTTTAATGGCCCGTCAGCCGTCACCACGTCTACGACAGGTAGCGACCTGTCGCTGATAACACGCTGACAGCGCTTCCATTTCGCATAGGGCGTGGCGGCTGTCTCATGAACAGAATCTTTCTCCTGTTATCATGGGGACACCCTCTTTTAGGACAATCTTTCAAGTTTATTGAAAGTTGGCCGCCCGTTTAACAACGAAAAAAAACTCATAACCTGTTGGCTCACACTTCTCTGTTCCCGTACAAAACCCCAGCATTTACAATTTTCCAGAATCATTGATTGCCATTGAAACATGATATTTATACTTTTACTGAATACTCCTTGACAAGTATTACGATAAGATAAATACAGGGAAAGGAAGAAAACTCTTCTCCTAAGGTCTGGTGAGTCCTGACTCGAGTTCGAAAATTTGAGGGAACATAAACGCCATCTTATGCCTACTTTGAGTACTGCACTGAGAACTCGTACATATGCGTCAGCAACGTACACATGTGTACGTCTGGACCACACGTGCAGACCCGAGGGACACAATATGTACCTCTCACATTCGTACCTCTCCTTGTACGTTTCTACTTTGCTCTATGGGTGAGACAAAAATTGTCTTGACATTTTTCTATGTCGAAGATGAAATCGTGGTGGCAGACGATCGAGATGCTGAACGAACGATTCCAAGTCGTTCTCGTCTCGAGTTCCGCCGACTATTGCCGTGTCGTCGTCATCGTAGGACGACTTCTTTTGCTCAACGAGAATGGCAGGAAGATTCTTCGACCGATCGGATATTTTTCTGAGCCTGAAGAAGGTCCCTAGGCCGCTCATTCGAGAAGGAGCGGGCGCCCTGGAGAATGCAATGGCCGACTGAGGACTCTGTCGGCTAACGTGTTGAGCACCTGATACGCTTCTTAGTTTTTCCACGGAAGATTTCTCTCAAAAGAGGACGGATTAATACTGCACGTCTAGACTGTCTAGATATTTTATATACGATTTTATATTTATATACTCGTATAATACATTTAAATATATTTCATATCATTTCCTACTTTCAAGTTCTTTCGATTCGTTTCTAAAACACCCTTGTTTCCAGGACAGCACTGGAATTTCTTCGACATTCCCGTTGCTCACTCCATTCACGACTTCATTTTCAGTGCGACACAGAGAGATTTCGACCCGAGCATAAAAGAAGCCGCAACTCATCCCGAGTTCCATAAAAGGTGATAAGGTGGTACTCCATGGGTATCCACGAACTGAGTCTGGAAACTCAAGGAGAAAAATCTCTTTATTCAGCGTCGGCTGCATATTTCAAGGTATGTCCAATTCGTAGACTGAAGAGACTGGAAAAAATCAAGGAAATTGCCAGTTTTAGTGCCAATTAATTTCCTTTCCATTAGACACTTCCCTCCCTCTCCTTTCTCCCTCCTCCCCTTTCCCCCACCTCCTTCCCCTAAACATTTATGAGCATTTGCCTTTGGGAATTCATGTAATACTCCTATCTGGGTGAGAAACCCAGTAGGAAGGGATATTTTAAGGGAAGCTTGGGGCGAGAACGCAGAAGGAATGCCGTCGAAGTAAACAAACATTTGAAAAATTATAATTTTTTCCTAATGAAAAATGATCAATTGTCAAGGAAGATCCAATTGTCAAGGTGTCTGGCCATCAAGTCATTCGGAAGGACTTTCTCGGAGATGACTTTCGGGGAGACCACGAGTCCCCCGGTGAAATAGGCCACAAAGAAACTGAAAGACCCATAGGAAGTAATCGTGTGATTGCAACGACACAGAGCGACGAAATCGAAGTCCCGGCCCTTTTCTTCGACGAACACGATCGGCAGTTCTCGACCGACACTTTTAATGTTTTCCTTGCACCATCCGATGTCGTCACTGGCGAGGATGAACACGACGCGTGGGAACATGCGGCCGAAGAGAATCATGGCTCTTCTGAAGTATGCGGTCGTCAAGGGTTCCGCGCCGAATTTATCTTTGTAGGCGCTCGTCTGATCGGTGAGTCGGACGTGGATACCCACGTAAGTCGCATCTGGCCAATATTGCGCGGATATTGAGGATAGAAATTGTTCCACCTGCTCCGAAACCGTTGAATTGAACCTGAAATCCGGCATCCAATCGGCTTTGAATTCGTCGAAAAGTTCGAAATCGATCGGGTAACCGATGAGGCTGACATCCTTGTGCTCGATGAATTCCGTTTGGTTCCACGGCGGATTGACCTGGCCATACAGGGAGATACCAGAGCTTGACCAGTTTCTCTCAGGACAGCCGGTCTCGTTGATCCTTTTTAGGCTGACGTGCGGGAAGAGGGGGAGGAGTTCGTCTAAGAGAGTGTTGTTGAGAACGGGGATCTTTCCGAATTTTCTTCCGTAGGAGAAGAGGGAGATGTACTCGCCGATCCGGTTCCCCAGTCTGCCGTTGCTCCAGGTAGTGACGAAGGTCGCGTTCTCGCATTGCTCTGGTGTTAGGGGGAGATCCGGCCAGAACTGACGGATTTCCGTGGTCTTGAATGATTGCTTCATTTCGGTTGGTTGTGTCGTCTCCATTGGATTCGTTGTCTTGATGGGCTTCGTGGTGTCCGCTTCGAACGTTGCCTTTGTGGTCGTGGCTGCTATTGTGGTTATGGCTGGTATTGTGGTCATGACTGGTTTTGTGGTCTCTTCTGGTTTTGTGGTCTCTTCTGGTTTTGTGGTCTCTTCTGGTTTTGTGGTCTCTTCTGGTTTTGTGGTCTCTTCTGGTTTTGTGGTCTCTTCTGGTTTTGTGGTCTCTTCTGGTTTCGTGGTCTCAGCTCGTGGATTGGTCTCTATTGGTTGCATTGTCACAGTTGGTTTCGTGGTACCCGTTGGTTTCTGGGTCAAAGTAGGGTTTCCCTTCTGGTGAAAGGCAAATGTTGGAACTTCACCTTCGATTATCTCTCTATCTTCATCGTCCGAAATCATGCCTCTCTTGGTTTCCAGCAGATATGGGGCGAACGCGACGAGGGCCACGAGGATCAACACAGCCAGGGTAAGAATTCTACTGACAGTAACTTTAGCACTGCAAGACATATTCACTGGCTTGCAACGCGCGGGAGATAGTAGTACCTGCAATAAGGTATGGGTTGCACATGAAAGGGAATGGAGATAAGACACATTTAATTGTCCACTCCCTTCAGAATATTAAAAAAAATTTTTCCTTATCTTATCTTATCATAAATGGAATGATTTAGCAACTCTATGTCGGTCCGCGAATCCACTCAGTTCGAACTTACTATGCTAAAAAGTCTAAAATTCCATGTCTTGAAAACAATTCCTGGCCAAAGAGATATTTTCTCGCCTTGCCATCCATGTAAGTGCATTTCATTTGGAAGTCTGAGACTGCATTTTGGAAATAAAAAAAAAACTAAATACAGTCTAGTATATCCTTGAAAGCATCACAATTTTTATATGTTTTAAAGGGGTCATTTCCTTCTCAAACAGAGCGCAACTTCTGCTTGATGCGCTTCTGAGCATAATGAAACGTGAGGCCAAAAACTACTAGGGCGGCTAGGACGTTTAAGCATCCTAGCGGAGAGAGAGGGAAGGACTGGAGGCACTTTGAATAATCTTTGCCCTCAAACTTAAACGATTCCTTTCGAGCAAAATGGAGATATGTAGCTTTTGTCTTTCGGGGAAGAGTCAAACCGTCGATTCGATGATGCTGATGGAGGGGGATTTAGGAGATTTATGTTCTTAAGACTCGCCGATTCGGTTCCCGGTCTGCGGTTGCTCTAGGCGGCGACTCTGATGCGAGAGGGAGATCCGGCCAGAACTGACGGAATTCCGCTGTCTAGGGTGGTTGCTTGATCGCGGTTGGGTGTGTGGGCTCTGTTGGCTGCGTTGTCTTGAAGGGTTTCGCGGTGTGTGCATGGAGTGTTGCCTTTGTGGTCTTGGCTGGTGTTGTGGTCTATTCTGGGTTTTGCGGTCTTTGCTTGTGCATTGATCTCTGTTGGTTGCATCGTCTCGGTTGGTTTCGTTCAAACTGTTTCGTTTTATCTCCTGCATTCAGTACTTCCCTCGTTATACCTCGAACTGCCCGTCGACTCGTTCCCTTGAGTGCTGCAATATCTGGCATGTCCTGAAATGTTCGTCCTTGCTGTATCCCTTCAGGTAAGAGGAGAGTGGACTGAGGTCTTGGGATTGTTTCTGCGCCTCAACGTCATGTCAGTGAGAAATGAACCATCGAGCGAATCTCTCTCTCAGCCACCCAAGACTAATTCGGATAGTATGTCAGGGTGTTCTACCTTGTTGGAAAAAAAAATTTCCGTTTCTGCATATCAGGAAACACTAAGAGGACAGTTTTCTGGCCGAATATGCATTGCAAACAGAATTTTTTCCCCCAACAAAATGGGCAATCTGCCATACTGCCGACAAATGTCTAGAGAGGCTGAGAGAGAGATTCGCTCGGTGGCTCATTTCATACTGAGATAACATTGAGCGGCCGAAACAATTAATTGACCTCAGTCCATTCTCCTTTTTCCTGTAGGGATACAGCAAGAACGAACCCTTCAGGACATACCAGATATTGCAGAACACAAGGGAACGAGGCGACGGGGAAGTTCGAGGCATTCCGCAAGAAGTGTTCGAGGCAGCAGTTCTTCTTTGAGATTGTGGTTATGGCTGGTTATGGCTGGTATTGTGGTCATGACCAGTATTGTGGTCTCTTCTGGTTTCGAGGTCTCAGCACGTAGATTGGTCTCTATTGGTTGCATTGTCTCGATTGGTTTCGTGGTGTCCGCATCGAGCGTTTCCTTTGTGGTCATGGCTGGTTTTGTGGTCATGGCTGGCATTGTGGTCATGACTGGTTTTGTGCTCTCTTCTGGTTTTCCGGTCTCAGTTCGTGCTTTGGTCTCTATTTGTTGCATTGTCACGGCTGGTTTCGTGGCACCCGTTGGTTTCTGAGTCAAAGTAGGGTTTCCCTTCTGGTGAATGGCAAATGTTGGAACTTCATCTTCGATTATCTCTCTGTCTTCATCGTCCTGAACAATCCCTCTCTTGTTTTCCCGCAGATATGGCGCGAATGCGACGATGGCCATGAGGATCAACATCGCCAAGGTATGAATTCTATTGACAATAACTTTAGCACTGGAGGACATATTCACTGGCTCGCAACGCGTGGGAGATAGTACTACCTGCAATAAGGGTGTTTCTAGCACGTGAAGGGAATGGAGATACGACGCATTGAATTATTTACTACCTTCATAATATATTTACTACCTTCATACAATATTTGTTATTATTTCCATTTCTTATCTTATCAGAAACGGAACGATTTATCAGTCTTGAGTCGATCCGCTAATCCTCGCAATTCGAAATCACAATGTTAAAAATAGGAAATTTTCAAAAGAACAATTTCAGGTCAAAGAGAAATTTTCTGAGAGAAATTGCATAGTAAATTCTCAGTCCGAAATTTGGAAAGAAAAAGTCTAAATGTAGTCTAGCGAAGACTTGAAGGCATTTAATGAAATCGTGAGACTTAAAGCCCGGATATACTTATCATTGGTGTTTAAAGGGACAGTCAAGCCGTCGATTTGCAGAGGCTGATTGGCCAGATTTTAGGACGTCGATTATTTTAAGACCGAAATTGAGAAACACCAGGACATTTTCTTCTGTCGGATCTTGGTAGAAGTTCGGGATGCTGAACGAACGAATCCAAGTCGTTCTCGTCTCGAGTTCCTCCGACCATTACGTACCATTACGTACCATTACGACCATTACATTGTCGTAAACAACTTCATTGCTCAACGAATCGAGTTCGATTCGAGAAAGGCAGAAGTTTCTGCGACCGATCAGATTTTCTTCTCAGCCTTGAGGCCGCTCATTCCGAAAGGAGTGGGCGCTCTGGAGATCCAAGTAATCGCCGACTGAGAACTCAGTCGGCTAAAGTGTTGTGCACCCGATACGTTTGTTAGTTTTTCCAGGGAAGATTTCCCTCCAAAGCGGAAGGATTAGTGCCGGACGTCCGGGACTGTCTAGTTCTTTTATATATAATACATTTTAATATATTTCATATCATTTCCTACTTTCGAGTTCTTTCGATTCGAATCTAAACCCGCTTGTTTCCGCGACAGCACTGGAGTTTCTTCGACACTCCCGTCGCTGACTCCATTCACGACTTTATTTTCATTGAGTCACCGAGCGACTTCGACCCAGTGCCAAATGGAAGCCCCAACTCGTCCTGCGTTCGAATCAAGTGTATGAGGTGGTACTCCTAGGGTATCCACAAATTGAGTCGGGAGATGAAGGAGGAAACTTTTTATTCAGCATGGGCAGCAGGTTTCAAGGTCGATCCAATCTAGACAGA
Source organism: Darwinula stevensoni (assembly GCA_905338385.1). Lineage (NCBI taxonomy): Eukaryota > Metazoa > Arthropoda > Ostracoda > Podocopida > Darwinulidae > Darwinula > Darwinula stevensoni. Next base: position 4,643 of record CAJPEV010002386.1, on the reverse strand, counting down.
GGAATCCCGGAAAAATTTAGGGTATTTTCATTTTTAGTGTGAATAAAATAAATTTGAACCAAATTTCCTTACCTATCTCCCCCCCCCACATCCACTCCAGCATTTTCTGGCGACTTTAAAAATCATCTTACTTGCTCGCTTAGCGTCGGTAGTTATATTGAATCAACTCTGGTGGCGACATAGCCTAATGGGATTCCATCGAGTCATTTTCATCTAAATATCTCGGGATGCTGAAAAATCGGAAATTCATCTCACGATGAGAAGGGGATGAGACTCGTCAAATTCATTCCACTTCTTGTGAATTCAAATGCTAATTTCATGCTAATTTCCTGGTCGTGTTAGCCGTCTCGCAGGTGCTCAATCTATTGAGCTTGGCTCGGGTCGTTTGTCCAAGGAAAGACGAATGCATAAAACTGAAAATCATGCATGGAAAGAGATCAACAAACCCCGAGGAAATTACTCGCTTCCCTGGCGTTCGCAGGTTGCCGAGCGACAGGTCGCAAGGGAAAATGAGGATCGCGAATGTTCCCTTCACTCGCATTCGCGCCTTCCGCGTCTTGCCTTCGGGGAAAGTCTCATTTGATCAGTTTCTTATTTTTTATTTTTTATTTATTTATATTTATTTATATTTATTTATATTTATTTTTATTCATTTTATTTATTTTTATTCATTTTATTTATTTTGATTTATTTTTATTTTGATTTTTATTACTCTTATTTTTTATTTTTATTACTCTTATTTTTTATTCTTCCCGACTCTCCATTGAGAAACTCCGATTTATTAGCATTCCCCACAAAGTATTCATCTGATGTTCCTCAAAGAGTGAGAAACTAAGCAGGAAAGAAAAATTTGAAGGAAAATTATGTTGAAAATGAATTGCGTTAAAGGATTCCTTTATGAAAAGATCCTATAGGACCGTATCAGATTTTTTAAACATAAAATTATATGGGATCCTATTGGGATTTTCCGTAAGGAATACCATCAAAGAATACATACTTAAGAAATTTTTTTTTAGCAATCAAATGGGAACAAATATCCAGTTGTCAAGATTTTTGGCCATCAGGTCATTTGGAAGGATTTTTTCAGAAAAAATTTTTGGAGAAACCACAAGTCCACCAGCGAAATATGCCACAAAGAAGCTGAACGAGCCATAGGACGTAATCGTGTGGTTGCACCGACATAGAACGACGAAATCGAAGTCCCGGCCCCTCTCCTCGACGTACACGATCGGCAGTTCTCGACCGACACTTTTAATGTTCTCCTTGCACCATCCGATGTCGTCACTGGCGAGGATGAACACGACGCGTGGGAACATGCGGCCGAAGAGAGTCATGGCTCTTCTGAAGTATGCGGTCGTCAAGGGTTCCGCGCCGAATTTATCTTTGTAGGCGCTCGTCTGATCGGTGAGTCGGACGTGGATCCCCACGTAAGTCGCATCTAGTCCATATTGTGCGGATATTAAAGATAAGAATTGCTCCACCTGCTCCGAAACCGTTGAATTGAACCTGAAATCCGGCATCCAATCGGCTTTGAATTCGTTCATAAGTTCGAAGTCCATGGGGTAACCGATGATATACAAGTCTTTGTCTCGGACGAATTCCGTTTCATTCCAGGGCGGGATGATATAGCCATATAGGTTTTCCATGAGAGCATTCGACCAATTCCTTGGAGGACAGCCAGTCTCATTGAACCTTTTCAGGCTGATGTGCGGGAAGAGAGGCAGGAGGTCGTCCCTGAGGCGATCGTTAACGACGGGGATCTTTCCGAATTTTCTGCCGTAGGAGAAGAGGGTGGCGTATTCTTCGATATGGTTCCCCAGTCTGCCGTTGCTCCCGGTAGTGACGAAGGTCGCGTTCTCACATTGCTCTGGGGTCAGGGGGAAGTCCGGCCAGAACGGATGAAATGTTTCCGTCTCCGCTGCTTCCGTGACCTCCGGTGGTTCCGTGGCCTCCGCTGATTCCACGGCCTCTGTTGGTTCCGTGGCCTCCGCTGGCCTTGTCGTCTCCGGGGGTTTTGTGGTCACTATTGTCTCCTTGATCAAATTATCCGGTCGCCTCTCGTGAAAAGAAAAATCAGGAAGTTTCTTTGGCTGGACCTCTGGCCGGATGATTCTTGGGTCCCGGCCTTCATCATCCGGGACCGTTCCCCACATTTCCCATCGAGTACGAATTTGGGCGACCTGTGCCACAAGGGACAGCACCGCCAAACCCAAAATACTCTTCAATACAAATTTACCCAGACGAGACATTCACTGGCGTTCGAAGTACTGCCGTCGGTACTGTCAGAAGCGAAGCGCTTGCACACGAACGAGTCGTATTAATAAACACGTACGAGCTGGTTGCTCACAGTCCTTTTTTTTATTCATCAAGTATGGTTTTATCTAGAGAAGCACTTGAATTTTTATCGCATTCGTCGGCTTTATCGCCCGCATAATTTATTGTCTTCTTATCCCATTGTAATTATATTCCTTGTCTTTATATCTTATTGTGCATGCCGTGGATAATATTCATAACGGAGTTTGCCAATTTTCCATGCATATTTTTAATTACATTTTTTCCTTCATATTTTTACCTATATATTTTTTCTTACATGGTTTTCCTTCGTGTTCTCAAACTGTATTGATCATGCAACTTTCGTCCAGAGCGATCTAAGTGAACGAACCGAGCGGAGCCAATCCCAAGGAGCGACTTGAAACGCTCCGACTGGAATGAAATGGCGGATGGGCGACATCGCCGAAGGGACATTAGCCAAAAGAGGCATTCACAGGAGGTCCATTTTCAAATTTTAAAATAATATTTAAAAATATTTCTATAAATATTCGAGCGGAAATTCCCACGGAAAAAAGGAGAGGTTTCGAGCAGAACATACATTTTTTCCAATTATGGCTGCATGGAAATTGTTACAACTAATCAATTATCATTAGTTCGAGCAGTGAATTATAGTAATCATTAGTGAAATTAAGTGGAAATATGACAATTTGAAGGGATTTTTGGACGCTTAATGTCGCTCCCGACTTTTAAAGTAATGGGATTCGAACGCATCGCACGGTATTCCAAGGGTAATTTCATGCAGGATATTTTTCGTTTTATTCATTCAACGGAGCCTGTGCGAAAAATTTGGTTTTACAGAAAATTTGCTGCGCCGAAATAGCACTTTGTCGTCCCCGTGAGCGTTTAATGACGACATGGGATAAATAAAAATGCTCTCAAATAATAAAATAAAAAATGCTACAATATATATATATATATGAGTCCAAAAAGCAGAGACTGCGCTCCACCTAGTAGAAACTCGGTGAGAAGAAGTTGCTGGAAATGAAGCCAGATGTCGCTCCGTCAATAATTGCCAATAATGATACAGTTAATTTGCAAAACGTTTTCTAGAGGTTTCTGTGTATTGCAAATCTCGGGAAGAACTGCATTCTTGGAATTTCCTTGCAAAGACGCATGCTGTGTGACACCACCAAGTACTGCAGTTAGTACTAGTTTGTACTTTCTCTGTGGATCTCGTGAACGGCTGCAAAACCTGAAGTACATCCCAAGGAGGTCGTCGATGGGCTCCTTCATACGGGTCCGTTTGCTCCTCCTGAAGATCATTGGCAGACCTGCCAATTACTATTGGACCGCCAATGATATGTTTGCAAGGGCATGAAAGAAAAGGTTATCAGGTGAAAAGGATTCCGCCCACCTCGACCCCTATTGGCCGCATTTCTGGAATTGGTTTTGACCCAAAAGGCCGTTCATCCCCCCCCCCTTTGAAAACTAAGAGATGCCTGTAATTATGATTAGACGATCGTGACACCAATAGGCTGAATTGCTTCCTTCGATTTGGGATTATTGCTTTCTTCCCTTCCTCCCTTTTGTCCTCTGCTCCTTCCAACGTCTCTTTTCTCAATAAATGTGAGTGAAGAAATCAAATGATTTTAAGTTTAGTCGGATATCTCAGTTGCAGATATCTCAGTTGCGGATATCTCAGTCATGAAAATGGAAATCATGCAAGGGAAGAGATCACCAAATCGACCAGGGAATTTCTTGCCACCTCAGCGTTTAAATGTTGCCGAGCAACAAATCGCCAAGTTCCCGAGAAAATGAGCGCCTTTAACGTTCCCTTGACGTGTTTATTGACTCATGACCTCGGGAAAAAAAAATGTTTTTATCCGTTTCATACTTTTCTCTTCCCGACTTCCCTATAGGGAATCTCCGATTTGTGAGCATTCACCGTTGGATATTCAACTGATTCTCCTTGTTGAGTGAGAAACGAACCAAGAAAGGGAAATGTTGAAGGAAACATTGGTAGAAAAGGAATGCCGTTAGTGTATTTCCTTACGAAAAGATCCAATAGGAACCTTCGAGATATATGAAACATAATCATCCTAAAGGGTCTCATTGGATTTTTCCGTGAGAAATGCCATACAAGTAAACAAGCATTTAATTAATTTTTTAAACTAATTAAATGTTAACAAAGATCCAGTTGTCAAGGTTCCTGGCCATCAGGTCATTAGGAAGGACTTTTTGAGTGAAAATTTTTGGAGAAACCACAAGTCCACCAGCGAAATATGCCACAAAGAAGCTGAACGAGCCATAGGACGTAATCGTGTGGTTGCAACGACACAGAACGACGAAATCGAAGTCCCGGCCCCTCTCCT
>CAJPEV010002385.1:2662-45513 GCA_905338385.1 Darwinula stevensoni | reverse complement strand
ATGGAGGGGACAGGTCTGTGCAGATTCCTTCTCTTAAGTGTGGGTGGGGGAACTGGAATATCTCAAAATAAAAGCCTCCATAAGTAGAAAAAGAAAATGAGCTGAAAAATGTTCAACCTTTCTTCAAAGTCAACTTAACACTAAGACATGCATGAAGATTGGTACTGGTACCAGTCACCTTTCAAGAACAGAATGGGAATTGGTATAATCAGCCAAATTTTTGTATTGATACAACTCAAATAATAAGTAAATTTTCACCTTGGAGATCAGTTCCCTGGCACCATCGGAGAATCGATGACTGAACACGTAACTGAGGGCAGTGATGCGGCGCTTTGTTTCCTTCTGGGAGTCATGCTCAAATGGGGGAGATCCGTTGATCATCTCGTAACAAAGTACTCCAACACACCAATTGTCCACGTCATAACCATACCTTTCATTTGCCACTATTTCTGGGGCCAGGTAGTCAAGGGTCCCACACATAGTTTCTCGCCTATGGGAGCAGCAAAGTTTGTATATTGCCTGAAATATGGTTCTCCCACCCACACTTAAGAGAAGGAATCTGCACAGACCTGTCCCCTCCATGGACATGGACAGACCATCCAAAATCAGAGACTTTTAGATTTCCACCATGGTCAATCAGAATGTTCTCTGGCTTGATATCTCGATGGATGATGCCTTTTGAGTGAAGGAAGTCCAAGGCATTGGCCACTTGCTTCACATATGTGGCTGTCCTAATAAAACAAAATCCATGTGATCAGCCTATTCAACTGAAAGGTTAGGACAATTGGTCAAGAAATAACATCAAGAAATTTAATTGGTGATGACACAATCAAAGGCTCAACTCTAACTACCAACTTTTAGTTTCATTTGGGTTTCAGTCATATTTTTTAAACAACCAAGAAATCAATAAAGCATCCTGGAAACAGTGCAGTTAGTCTGCAAGAAAAAATTCTAATTCAGACAATGATGACATAATTTTTGAGTTGCAGAGTTACAAAGCCTTGAAGTGAAAATTTTGACTAATAGAAATAGAAAACACATGTGAAGTCTAAAACAGGAAAGAAATATGAATTCAGTTTCCAGTTTGTTATTTAAAAAAAAAAATTTTCAACTGGTTCAACAGCCTGGCCATAAAGATTTATTTACACTGTTCACTGTAAGTTAATGCTTTCCATCCACCTAACTACCCCTGCAAAAAATTCATCCTTACTTTTTGCAAGAATTTCCAATGTCTTAATGCCCCTTTTCTTGACATTACCATGGCCACTAAGCATTGCACAAAAACATTTAATAACAGATCAAATCCAAACCATAATTACTAACTAATGTTCACTTTTGGCCCTTTTGGATTCCTTCAATAGTAACTTTAACTGTTGTATTCACTTTTCTTCTCTATTCACCTTTCAAACAAATAAAATTTCCTTTTTCAGGGCCTACATTAACTATTGTAAAAGGCTCCATTCATGTTTTGCAAAACCTCCATTCATTCATATAGGTTGTTTATTAAAGTAACTTAGTGCTTTGATTCTTTTTGCTTGAGCCAAAGCTTCAGAGATTAATAGGAATGTCTAATAAATAAAAACTCTATAAACTTCACAGGTGAAATAAATAAATATGAATAAATAATAAAGGTTTCAATAGTTTTGGGTCTCTACAAACCAAGAAGGGGCAATGTCACTTCACCAATTTTCACTTGCATCACAACTCCCTCAGTAAGTCACCCAGCCAAGGCTGAATGATTTCTTTCCATTTCAAATATCAGTCCCCATGAGTTGTCAAGAAATCTTTGACAAGATCAGGTCTAATAATGCATCCACAGTACATTTCAGATGAATTCAAAGATTTAACTAATGAAATAGGATTAACTTTGAGAATTTTACTTTAAAAATATGAACTGCTTCATATTTTCAATGGGAAAATCTGCAAAACCAGACTTCCAAAGCAACCAAAAAAAAAAGACATGAAGCAATAATACTAAGTGAAGCTCATAGGAATGGGAAAGGTTCAAAGTATCTGAAAAAATAGAAAGAGGAGAAACCTATTCTCAGGGAAACGTCCTCCTGGGCTCTCCTGCAGGACCCGATATAGCTCCCCATAGAAACAGTACTCAAGCATGAGGTAGATCTTATCATTGTCATGAAAATAGTTGTAGAACTCCACAATATGTGGGTGCCTGAAACAAACACAAGATTGAAATCAGCAGGTGGGAACTTCAATTTAAAAAAAAAGAATGAAGAGTTACTTCACCTGCCAACATTGATGCTGATTTCAATCTCTCTTACCAACTGATGCTCCATCTTGTACTTGATAAGTTGTTGCTTGAAGAGTACTTTAAGGGCAACCAAGTACTCCCTTTCCCGTGTTCGAGCCAGATAAACTCTCCCAAACTTTCCACTGCCCAATGGTCTCCCAATTTCAAAATCACTCAGCTTCCAGCTTTTTGGGAGGAAAACAAACATGCATGTCATGTTAGGACTAAAGAAGAATATACAGGGTGGTCCAAAAAATAAAACAAAGCCGTCATTTTTGGTGAGTTGTCAATCTGATTGTAGGCTGCTAATTCTGATGAAATTTGTTAGCTTATAGAGTGACACAATTGGGGTTTGTGTGCCAAATTTCAGCCTTCTGGCTCTAGAATTGCAGGAGCTATAATTATTTTCTAATAATCCACTGTAAAATGTGCTGTTGCAAATGTCAATATGAACTTGAGGTCTGTAAGGGCTAAGTTAGTTTATAAACTAGGCTAGGCTAAGGCCAACCTACTTACAATATCTCACACACTATCTCAAAAATTGAGTTACCCTATATGTCTACCAAACTTAATCAGAAAAAGCAGGCTACAATCAGATTGACAATTCACCAAAAATGACAACTTTGTTTTATTTTTTGGACCACCCTGTATTATTTCACTTCTAGATAGTCAATCAAAGGTGTTTCTGCACAACAGCAACTTTTGATGCTTTTTGGCATGCTTTACCTGATGACAATTATAACTTTAATAAAAATATTCCTTTTTAGCCATTTTACATTCTAGGTAAAGCTTGAAATGAAGGTTCTCCTTGGCTATAAACTCATTGGCAAGTAGGAGAAAGACACAGATAGGTATGGGTGGGATGACAACAGTTCATGAGCCCAGTTGCTATGTGTGCTACCCCTGGGGCACTGCCTTGCCACAGAATAATGCTGTAAAGTCCTATTTTACTGGCCCACTTTTGGCACAACAAACAGATGAGCAAAATAAATATAGATTGCTCCGTTTGATTGACTTAATCACTTTACTTTCTCTGTTAATGGGCCTGGGATTACATGATTATGGTTAAGTGCATATCCCCTAGAGAACGTGATACCCGTAAAAAGCTAGGTTAAATTAGGTTAATGTAACTGAAAAAAAAAAAGAATTCCAATCGATATTGCATGTTTTCAGTTGCAATCATTTGGAAACATGTGAGACTGGAGGAGTGCACTTTCTCTAGAGGTACACGCTTAACTGTTATTGCCCCACTGCCTGAAAAAGAGCTTGTTCAACGTACTGGTCTTCAGAAGCCTTTCCTCTCTTCTTGGATCCTGCTGATGCCATATTTAAACACTTGGTTTTCAATTTAGAGGTTGGAGACTAGCCTAATTCACCTTCATTCAGGGCAGCCACAATCCAAAATTCCGCACACCTTGGCCTAAATATAGGCCTAAGTTGTGTTAAGATCAAGATGATCTGCAAAGTAGATATGAAGGTAACAGTCAGATTAAGTACAAGCCTATGCTGGCCTTTATTATGAGAGGTATTAGAACATGATCTGAGGTCATATTACAATGCTAAATCGAATGTTAATGTAAGTATGCGAAAGTCGACCCGTGCACGAATTTGGATGGAATTCCGGTTCACTTCATGGACCTCGCCATTATAATGACATACTGCCCTGTGTCTTCGTCTTCGAATCCATGTTTTAAGCGAAGCTTAAAATGTGTCTCACAGAGAATGCATCGTTGTTAATCCATATAGTCAACTGGAAACGAGCTCCTTAAATTACATCATTCTTACTTTAAGTGAGGCATGCTGAGATTATGATTACAAATGTCCCTGGTATATATTATGTTGTGGTACTTACTGGTGGCTCTAAGCATTGATGGTTGTAAATATAGTGTTCTAAGGTAACTGAAGAGTATGCTGCAAGAAATGGTTACATCATTATGTTCATGGAATTCAATATTTTAGAGGGCCGGTTTTCTGGATCGAATCGTAGTAAAGGTCTCTGAAAGTCGATCCCTAGTCGTAGGCATAGGCAAGTGAAGCACACGCCTAAGGTCGGGAATTCTGCATTCATATGTACAACGCCACTTCTCTGGTTGTGCTAACCGTACATGTATCTTTCCATGGTCAGCCTAAGATCTATTGCACGGGTCGACTTTCGCATACTTACATTAACATTCGATTTAGCATTGTAATATGACCTCAGATCATGTTCTAATACCTCTCATAATAAAGGCCATGGATATTCTAATCAAGTTTGACTGTCAAGCAATATCCAGCTAGTTCCCTCTTTGAACCTCCCTCCTGGAGGTACCACTCAGGCAATTATGCTGGGAATATGCAGTCTGTCCAAAATCGGTCGTTCCTGGCTCTGCAAGCCAACACGGCGAGCAGCGTGCGCATATAGAGGCTTGCTAAGACCTTCACGCCGGGTGATGGATGCTTAGTGAGGCTAGGAAGCACGATCATAGTCGGGCCGACTTTGAGGAACCGCAGAGTCGGTTTTCGCGCCGTTGGTTCGATTCATGCGCCCAAATATTATTGCATTTCAATGCTTCTTGCGATATCATTACTAATGATGCAAAGGCTTTCAAGCTGATATTGTAGATCACAATCCAACTTTTACAGATAAACACACTCACGACCCTGCGTGAAGCATTAGTTCAGTATGGGGAATCTCTTGTGCAGCACGTCATTGTACTAAGGAAACGGGCTCGACTTTCGTGTAATTACTATACTCAACAATAAAAAAGTCGATAGAATGTTCAACACGAAATACTATTATACGGTCATGAAAAAAGCGACATAGACCTAAAACTGCAGGGGATTGGAAGATCGGTTAGGCCTTTTCTTTTCTTTAAGTGATATAATAAATGCAAACCATCTTCTTGGAAATTGGGCACTAATGATGGGCCTTGGGTTCTGTAACGATCGACGATTTTCTAGGTGTAGATTAGTAATATGCCAACGCCTCGGCTAACACGCTTGAAAGTCAGGCCAAACGCAAAGGCCTAACGTTAGTTATTTGACAGATTTGAATACAGACTTGAACCTACCACATGCTCGGATCCATGACGGACGTTAGGTAGGCCTAACCTATCTTTAGTCCTAAGCCAGTTCCGAACTGTTTCCTTTCTTTCTGCCGAGACTGCTGGATTCATGTAAACCCCTTAGTGAAACATAGGCCAATAGTCCTACAAAATCTTACATCCCGCCAGCTCGGCCCTCACGAGCGGCCCGCTAACCGAATGAGAGCAGGGTTGTCGGATTGCCACAGAACTATTGAGCTGTCAAAGTTTGAATTGCTGACAATTACTGAGAAAATTACTGATCACCTTAGCGTTGAATAAATTAATAAAAACTTTATTAAATAAAAACATAAATGCGCAATGGAAATAGGAGCATGTAGCTTAAATACCGAGAGACCCAAATCTTCCACAATTTTGATATTGGCAGATACTAAGGATATCAATAACATTCGAAGAAAACGTCTGCAAGACATAGACAATATCCAGAAGGGGACATTTGCGCAACAGAATGGCTCTGAATTAAATTAAAATCAAATGCACGATCTTTACCCACTCTTACATCAAATTGAAAGTTACTTCTGTCAGCAGTTTCTATAGCATCCGAATGACTGGGCTCAATGTTTATGTGCATCTTCAGTCCGAGTTGGGGTGCCAGTCAACGACTAAGTATTCCTGTTCCCTTCTCGCCCTCGTGAATGACAGATCAATTTTAAACAAAGAGAAAGAGCGGCAGCTCCTGACAGCATAGACAGGGTTGCTGGGCATCGTGAAACGCTGCATCTGGCATCCTGTACTTCATGCTTTCCTTTCATCTCCACGGGAGGTGGACATGCGAACCGTCGAGGACATCGTGGAATTATCTGGGGCGATGCACGTAGGCCTACGACGTACGATATGTCAACTTTTATTTATTTATCATTTATTGAGCGGTTAGGATGTTGGGAAAGGAGATAATTCCAGATGTATACAATTTAGTGGCCAGTGGAATGGCATATTTGAACCTGGACTGATACTCTAGCTCCTACTGTAGCATTTCCCTTGTATCATTCTACTCATATCCCTGTTTGGTCAGAGAGTTATGTCTGACTAATATGCGGCCAATTTCGTCACAACTGATGGTGGAGGGGGGGGGGGGAACTTCAGCTATTGGAGAAATGTATGAATCGATAAAGATCTAATAACGGCAGGAGAACAGAAATGGCTAAAAGCAATTATAAAATGCCCGTGAGGGTCGATGAGGCAGTGAGCCTTTCCTTTGTTCTCCACGTAAATTTGGTAACGCTTTTCCGCGATATAAGATGGATTTCATTTCCAGCCCAATCGATACTTAGGCATTGGTCTATCTTTTCCGATACGCTAGGGAATGCTTGTGTGTCTTAAATTAATAAATTTCTGCTTCTATAATGACAAAAGTAAATTAATAAATAAGTAGGTAAATAAATAAGTCAATTCTTCACATGATCACCCTCCACCCTCCCTGGGCCGCTCCAACGCTACGCCGCTCTCTCTGTCGTAGGCCTTCAAGGATCGAATTTTTATCAAATACCACCTCATCGGCCCGATTTATGGCCCGCACCCGACCAGATAGAACTTTGGGGACCCGACCCGCGGATCGTGTCGGGCAGATCGGGCTGGCCCGCGGCCCACGTAGGGTTCTAAGCTTCAGAACTCGATATCCATAATTTCCCCTCATACTCGACTGGAAACCCGATTGCAAATCGTGCCACACGCCCGATTCAAGTGTAGGGTCGGTCCAATCGAGCCGACACCTATCCCTTGCAGGGCTTTAAGCTGTTGTACTCATAGTTTATGATAACGGGCAGCATCCTCGATCCTTCATCCCACTCACTTGGATGCTCCAAATTCAAACGGTGCGCCTCACTTCAATGCTAAGGGACATAATCCGTAGGAAATTGACGAATAGGAATATTGCGGGGTCTTTCATTGTGGAAATCATCCCCTTTTCTTCACTCAGTAATTCTAACTTCAGGTTTCATTTGAATACAATGGGAACAAAGAAAAAGTGGTCCATCCTTTACGCTCTTAGAAAAGGGGGAGCGATTTTTCTCAAAAAGAGAGTAAAATAGCTAACTCCAGTTTCACCCCCCTATCACTCTTGGAAAGGAGCGAATTTACTCCATCACCAAGGAGTAAAATTGCTCTCCTCTGTGAGTAAAAACGCTCCCATCAGAAAGTGATAGGGATGTCGTGCAAATACGAAAATTCCCCTTTATAATGTGTGCCGCTCTCGCACAGGAGTTGACCTACGTACAGATCGTACTAATTACAGAACACGTCAGAGGGTGGACCATCTCTTATAGGTTCCGTGGAGTGTCCGGGATATCTGTCCCTTATTATCTCATCTAATTGAGGTATGCTTGATTGAAGCTCACGAACACTGTATATTCTAGATCTCTTATACGGATAACAGCGTTCTTTTTTTTTTGTTCAATGACCATTTATTATACAGTATGCCCTTTACAGGAAGAGGATACAAGATGAGAGGAAGTGGAATATACAGTTTCGGTTATGGAAAGGTGGTAATTCTTCAGAAGTTGTTGAAGTCCAGGTCTTGGGGTTGTAAGGTGGTGTGGAGGTCTTGGGGTTGGGTGGGTCCGCGGCCAGNCTCACTAAGCATCCATCACCCGGCGTGAAGGTCTTAGCAAGCCTCTATATGCGCACGCTGCTCGCCGTGTTGGCTTGCAGAGCCAGGAACGACCGATTTTGGACAGACTGCATATTCCCAGCATAATTGCCTGAGTGGTACCTCCAGGAGGGAGGTTCAAAGAGGGAACTAGCTGGATATTGCTTGACAGTCAAACTTGATTAGAATATCCATGGCCTTTGATATAGATCTTAGGCTGACCATGGAAAGATACATGTACGGTTAGCACAACCAGAGAAGTGGCGTTGTACATATGAATGCAGAATTCCCGACCTTAGGCGTGTGCTTCACTTGCCTATGCCTACGACTAGGGATCGACTTTCAGAGACCTTTACTACGATTCGATCCAGAAAACCGGCCCTCTAAAATATTGAATTACATGAAAATAATGATGTAACCATTTCTTGCAGCATACTCTTCAGTTACCTTAGAACACTATATTTACAACCATCAATGCTTAGAGCTAAAAGTGGGTTCACCCTTTCTCATGTGCCGCTTTCTCATGTGTGTCCTATTACTTAAGTGGTGATCATGCAAAATAGAGAATGAATACTACTTCTCTTTCTTGATAGAATACAATTCTTTTAAAGGATGTGCGACATATATTTTTCCCTCAACAATTTTTTTTCGAGGCGGCGTAAAATACCATAGTCACGTGAGCATTATTTCGTAAGCGTGAAAAGAGAAACATCCCTCCCTCTTGACAACGATCAAATAGAGTTTTTACAATACAGGGCTGGCCAAAAGTAATGATTCACATTAAAACGTTATTACATTGAAACCAGTACATGTACTTAATGAAATTTACCAAAGAACGTGCGTTAGGAAGTAAAATGAAGCTAATGTCCTGCCATGTCCTTCAGGTAAAGGAGCGAGTGTTGTCCCGTAAAAACGAAATACGACTTGGACTTTGTGGCTCTCCAAATTCCTTTCGCATTCTCCTTTGTACCTCTGTAACATTGTCAAGGAAAGTAATCTCGCCACTAACTCTTGTTTCAAGTGTTTTTTTTTTATTCATCCGCCATGTTGCCTCATGTGTGGTCAGTGTTGCAGATGGATATGGCTACCTAACGCCTTCGTGAAAATGCAAGCAACCGTTCCAAAGTCACATTTTAAACAGTGAGTACTTACTTCTGGCCCACTCTATATGTCATTGTCCCATGCCAAGCTGTGTCGCTGCCAGGACAGGAACGGTAATTCTAGCATATTTCGCGATGGATCGTATGTTGGAAGAAATTCTGGATTTTGCAGCTTCCCTATTTGCTATACACTCTCGGAAAGAAAAAGTGATCAAGTGACTGAAGACGCTCACTTATTTTAGGATGTACCTGGCTAATGGCAACACATTCCAATTTGCAATTATTTTTTTTACCATAACCCCAACTCATAGCTTTCTTTTAGCAAAACCGACTTGGGAAGAAGTTTTCCAAGTTATGGCCTCTAAATCGATGTCAATGATATGTACAGCATATACGAGGAGTGTTAATTCAATTCGCGGACTCGGACTCCTGCCCTTGCCTGACCTTGTCCACGAATTAAATGAACAGCCCTCGTATTTCGATCGTGTGTCCCTTGCTAAAACTGATAATAAAATTTATTTTAATCAGAGCAATAAAGCATACATTAAAATAAAGTAGGTTAGGCTAGGCTAGGTTGGATTTGGATAGGTTGGGTCAGGATAGGTTAGATTATTTTAAAATAGGTTTCACTTGTGAATAGGAAGTTTATAGTTTTCATCCAAATTTGAAGGGTTTCAAAAACGTAAGTTAGGTTAGGTTATTTTTATAATTACGAATGAGACCTTGAGTAAACGCGCTTCCATCGTTAACAATTTAAGAAGAAGATAAATTTGATTTAAGTCGAAAAAAAACTTTATCCGAAAATTGGACGAGTATACCAAAAACATGTGAATGTGCGATTCCCTTAAGCAAGTATTTATCAGCTCTCAGCATGCGATATGTTTTAGAATTGAATTTTAAAGTACGTTTTTTCTTTGTGGCATACATTTCACTTCAGTCAATTTTATTGGAATGGTGTACTCTGAAGAACGCTCATCCTTTCGAATACAAAGGGAATTCATCTTAACGTAACTGTTTTCAAACTCTTCATTTCTTGGAGGATGATTATTTTTAAAAAATCTAATGTATCTCTTTAAAAGCTCTCAGCACTTCCAACAAAAATCTACATTCGCAGTCGAGAACGAAGACAAGGTTTCACTGTCGAGATCTAACGTACCTTGGATGAAAAGCCAACGTTTCGTTGTCATAACTGAGCGAACGCCTATTGCCGTGAGTAGAATTTGAATGGGTCTTTTTGACGATGTTGGCCATGCCGGATGAAAACAACCAGACTGACCGACGATCCACATTGTCTTTCAATGGAGAGTACGGACTGGTTATGAAGTGGAGGACTAAATCCCGGATACTGCAACCCTGGGGTCATTTCAAACGTTTTCTTTAATTTTAATTTAGGGTCACATAGGAAAATTATCGTTTCAGAGTTGAACTTGAGGACGGGGCCAAATGACAAACTTTATTTAGTAAGGAGCTATGTACAAATTGTCCTAGATCCGAAACGTGCCACGACGATGCTCGATGCCATGCATTATTAATATAACTAGCGGAGCCCCGCGCAAATTGCGCGAAATGACAATGTAGCCCTTGACAGATTTTTTTCCACAAATACTGTATAACCTGAAAGGTATATGATCTTAAGAAAAGCGTTTTTAACTCAATCATAGAACAGTAGGTATAGAAATTTCGTGTCTTCCCTTTTAGTGCAGAACACGAAAATTTTGAAAATAATTTCAGATATTGTACAGTATTTATAATTCAAAAACTTCTCAGAACACAACATTCAGTGTATAGATGCCATCGTTGTCTGGGTATCGGCCTTATCGGGGTTTAGGCTCTATCTTTATCTTCAACGTTTTGCCAGAGTTGTGCTCTTGAGAAGGTTAAACACAGCTGTGGGAAAATACAAGTTCAGGAAGGTAAAATTAAATTCCATTGAATGTTTGCCCGTGACTCTTGTCGATAGTCATGGCAAAAGCAAGCATGGATTATAAACTGTCGCCGTTTGATCGTGAGAGGCATCGACGGGTCTGTTGCAGCCAAGTCAATACGTGGAAAACACTCTTTGTCATTTAGCTTTGCTAGTCAATTACCTCCACGTCCAACTGTTCTCATGTAGTCGCACAACTAAGTCTCGAATTCCGTTAACCTATAATCATTTGCTCTTCGTTATCCGACACCACACTGTCGTTCCTATAACAGGTCTTCTCGCATGCTCCAGTTCGCATATTTATTCTAAGTTTTCGTTGAACAGCGAACAAACGGTCACCCAAACGTGCATGTAAACGCGCAAACAAACTCGCACACATTTGTAAACATGCTATTTTTACACGTGCTGACAATTATGTTATGACTTTCCACAATTGAGTGAACAATGCCGTTCTGTAGACCTGTGTTTCACTCCAGAGAGTAAAGAACAGATTTCGTTGGATCTCAGAAGCTCATAGTAGACATCTCCCTTACAATCCTACCAGCAATAATGCCGACCGTTGCTGCCAACAACTGGAAAATCTCAACTCAACTCTAGCTATATAGCCTTCATCTTTAGTAAACAGAAGGAGCGTCGTATTCTACGACAATGCGCGACCACATGTGGCGATGAAGACTCAACAAAAATTAAAGGAACTCAACTGGGAAATTCTTGTCCATCCAGCATATTCCCCTGACCTCGCATCGTCAACTACTATTTATTCCGATCGCTGCAGAACCATCTCAATGGAAAAAAACTTCGCCTCTTTTGGAGCTGTTGAAACGGCCATTGATAAATTCTTCGCATCCAAGCAGGAACAATTTTACGCGGATGGAATTTGAAAGTTGCCGAACAGATGGGAGACAGTCATCGCAAATAATGGAAATTACATTCAAGATAATATTAATAAACTATGAAAAAATAATCAGGTAGTTTCACTTCAAAAACCGACAGAACTTTCGCTTAGACCCAATTATAGAAGATAAAATAATAAGGTAGGTCGACGCGATGTTAATAGTCCTGGATTGTTTAATGATAATATTGATAATTGTGTTATGTATGTTGTCACACATACCTGCCTGAACTCTGTCCCGCTACCAGAGCTGCAGCACTCTTACAAAGGGTTTGCATGTGAAACGGAACCTAAATATTGCACCTCTCTGAGGTGGACATAATTTTTCAGTATCACGACAAGCTCATCCTAGAGGGGTTTTTTTATTCTCCTTTTTCTTTTTTCTCAGTAAGGGTCTGCAATTCACATGTCTAAGACAACCCTGTATTTCTAGTAGGCTTCGAGACGAAGCCTATTTCTTCGCTCAACACAACTTGGAAGTGCGCGTAGAATACTGTGACAACAGCACAGTATTGTACCCGCACTTTAACGATTTATGAAAGATATTTATTATTAGTATAGTCTCTTTCGAAGCTGTCATTCCATACATATAGGATTATACGAGGCGCGTCCAGAAAGTAAGAACCGATTGCGCATAGCGGCCGCGCAGGTGACGAGCGCAGTTCCTGCGAAGGTCAGTCGTCTTCTCTATGTCAAGGTGAACACCTGTATTGCGTAGTACAGTGTCATCATTTTTTCCCCATTTGCTATGGTAGTTGAAGATGAATGCGAAAATCGAAAATCCCGCCACTTGTGAAGTGCGATCGGTGGTACGATTTTTAAACGCTAAAAATGTTCGTCCGGCGGAAATTCACAGACAGATTGTTGAAGTGTATGGTGAAGGTGCAATGAACGAAGGGAATGTGAGAAAATTGTGTCGGTTGTTCAAAGAAGGCAGGTCTAATGTGCATGACGAGGAACGAAGTGGGCACCCGTCTTTGGTTACGGATGATTTGAAAGAAGACGTGAATGCAAAAATTCGGGAAAACAGGAGATTCGCAATTTCTGAATTACACGAACAATTTCCACATGTGTCTCGATCTCTGATCCACGAAATTGTTATGGAGCACCTCCTTTACAAGAAACTTTGCGCCAGATGGGTGCCAAAAATGTTGACGGACGACCACAAAGAAAAACGCATGGCGGCTGCATTGACCTTTTTGGATCGTTATCACAAAGAAGGCGATGAGTTTCTCGACCACATTGTCACTGGCGATGAAACGTGGATTGCCTACATCACACCAGAAAGCAAGCAGCAGTCCTTACAGTGGCGGCATACTGGGTCCCCAAAGCAGAAAAAGTTCAAGGAGCAGCTGTCGGCGCGGAAAATCATGGCTACAGTCTTCTGGGACCGCAAAGGCGTCCTTCTCGTGGAATTCATGCAAAAAGGGACAACAATTAATGCCGAGTCTTACTGCGAAACTTTAAAGAAGCTACGGCGGGCAATTCAGAACCGACGAAGAGGCCTACTGACAAGTGGAGTATGTTTTTTGCACGACAATGCGCGACCGCACGCCGCCGCCCGGACATGTGCATTACTCGAACAGTTCAAGTGGGAAACTTTCCAGCATCCTCCATACAGTCCCGACCTTGCATCGACTGATTATCACTTGTTTTTCCACCTCAATAAATTTTTGGGTGGCCAGCGTCTGAAGAGTGGCCAAGAGATCAAAAACGTTGTGCAGGACTGGCTGAAAGGCTTGGCGGCGACCTTCTTCAATGAAGGCATAGAAAAGCTGGTCCAACGGTATGACAAGTGCCTTAATTTACATGGCGACTATGTGGAGAAGTAGTTTAATGTAAGTACCAACATTTGCAATAGAGATATTTTTTTTTTAATTCCTTAAAAACTTTTTACACCCAACCGGTTCTTACTTTCTGGACGTGCCTCGTATATTATAAAAACGCAATGTTGCTCTGTAAGGGAGAGTGGTGTCTTGGTATATGCTGATTGGATGCGCAGTTCCGATGGTTTTATCTGTAAGGGGGGTATGTAGAAGAGCAACATGGTAAGCCACATAATCCATGGTCATTTCATGGCTACGAAAAGTTGATATGCATATTATATTTTTTATTTACCTTTGCTTCAGCAGTACATTCCATCTTTGCATTCATGGGTCTGTCCACTCGTAGAATGATCCATAGGAACCTTCCGTTTTCTTCATTATAAAACTTTATACAGCATTTTTATAAAACTATATGCACAGTGGCTTATTTTGGCTCAAGAGTCGGGGAAAGTGGTGGGGAGGTCGGCAGAGTGGTGGCGCCAAACCCCACCCGAGCGATATCAGAGGAAAAATTACTGCCTCCAAGGGAGCGTCAGGCTCCGTCCGTGGAGCGCCAAGGGGATGGCCCTTGTCTCCCTGTAAAACATGGCACTGTATATGAATGCTTGCGTATTTCGAGGTCCGGTCCTAAACGTGCAATACTGTGTAATGCGAAGTTTCGTCCTGAAAGATGCAATATTGTCTTTTGTCTTGTATTGTGAGATTTGTTCAAACACGTGCAATATTGTCACGTAATGTGTAGATTTGTCCTAAACCCAAGTAACACAAGATATTCCAGCAACGTTTAGGAAATGTAGATGAACAATGTTGCATTTATGTGTAAATGTCCAAAAAGGTCAACGTTGCTCAAATGTTGCGAAGGAACATTGCATTTACGTTGTAAATCGTTATTTATTGATTACATATACGTTTCAGAATTTATGTTGCTGCAATGTTGATTGAAAACGTTGCTTCACGGGCACCTAATCAAGGTGTATATTGGCATTACGAAAAAGAATAGGCCTGAACTGGTCCTGAACACGACCGATATTCGACCGATATTCGACCGATATTGAATTATCCATTTAATAAATTCGTACCACATACTTTACCCTCTACTTAGACATTCCCATCAACAGGACGAAACCTGCATTGGTATAACCCCTATCCATGCATAATATAGTATTTGTATCATGTACAGGCAGGAGAAATAGTCTATTTTAGGAGGCGATCTTCCCCTGGATGTACTAAATATGGCACATTACAGGAAAAGGTCCAACAGCAGTGTTCTATGGAGTGTGCGCGAAGTCAGTCCTTTTCCTCATCTACTTCTCAGGATGAGGATATGAAGGATTCATATCACAGACTCTCTACCATCGTTTGTATAGTCCTGTAGGATGTAACAGCATAGAGTATAGAGTGTAACTAGGGGCGACACTCCGAGGGGTTGGGGAGGGTTGAAATGTAACAGACATCTGGTGGCTTGTTATCAACAACACTTCCATGCGGCGTGCTTGTTGATGTGCGCCCGCTAGGTGGAGGATCGACAGCGATATCTATATTGCGACCCTGCCAATGAATGGGTTTCTAGCGGAGTGCTCACTGAGACTCTCGAGCTTTTGCGGCAAATGTACCTACGTACAACATGTAATTCCTGAAGATATCTGTGCGTACATCTTTAGCAAAAGCTCGAGATTCTCAGTGAACGATTTTTAGAGCTTCACCTTTGCCCTTTGCTCCAGCGCTGGCATTTCAGTAAAATCCGACTAAAGTTACTGACCATGGCAATTTCTTTTTATCACCAACAGAGTTCCTTAAACGAAAGACTACTGACATTTTTACCATTAGTTGCAAAGTGAACATAGTTGACGCCTGCAGAGTGGCCAACAATTTCGACGAGTGTTAGTTGAGCGGCAGCGAAAGTTCCGTTTCTTTTGGATCAGTCTAGTATTTGCCATTAAATACAGTCCTGAGGCAGGAGGGTCAAGTAGAAATAATAAATTCAAATGGAGTCACGGTATTTTTACGAGACAAAAACGCCCGCGAAATTATAACGTTTCTTCCATCTGTCGGTGGAATTGGGAAGTTTCGAGACAAATTCAGTACCCTCTAGGTATATCAATCGAGACGTAATTGCGCTTTACGCGACGATATTGCACACCGTCATGGAGCGTGCAATTTCGTCCTCGCATGTGCAACTGCACAACTTCGTCATGAAGAGTGCACTTTCGTCCTTCCAAGAGTAAAACCATCTCGCTGACAATAATTTATGTTTACTTCTGTCAGCTGCGAATGTTTCAACATTTTACAACAGGTATCCAACATTTTCCCTATAATTTTACATTATTTTCTCCGAAATTTCCCTTTACAGGTTTAGCTATAGAAGCACTTAGGAATTAACGAGTAGAATATTTGGTAATCTTCCCCAGCCCAAGGGGACTCTGAAGTAGATGCATAATTGGCCATGCTTGCACCTGGACGACATCATTTAGCCGAGGTTTACATTGAATAATCGCCCATTGGATAAAGTCAGGGTTACTTTCGTCTAAAAAACCCGCTTTAGTGCCGCTCTGCCTGCCTTAGACAACAACATGATCACAGCTGGCGCGAATGCGATCCAGCCAACTCCCAATCCTCTTTTGGCGTGAGACTGAGAAAGGTCGGGGATTTGGAAATAATTTACTCCCAATCTTTAAAGTGCTTCTGTAGCTAAACCAGACGGGGAAAAATTCCGAAAAATAAATTTTCATGGAAAAAGTGACAGGTGGATGGGAAAAAAGACATCCTGAAGCATACATGGCTTTAGCAATAACCAAATTCCCGACGTAAAAATTCAAGCAGCGGTGCATATTTTTCTTCACACTAAGGATTACCTTTTTTTTTCCAAAATCAGGCATTCATGGGGACATGGTTCGTCTTACATACTTATCTGACATGTGAAGAGACTCCTCCGTTCATCTTCGCCGCTCCAGTATTTACGTTGCAAATTAAATCAGAATTTGAGACCGTTCAATTGAAAGGAGTGGAAGGGATTCTACAGGGGCCAGTGCCGGATTAAGAAGTTGTGAGGCCTGGGGAGAAGTGGATTCTTGGCCCCCCCTCCAAGATATTTTACCTGACGGTGCAATTAGCCTAGAGAAGCTACACGAGCACTGGTGGTGCAAATTTTATAAGTAGCATCTCTTATTTTGCGCAAATATTATACTTAACCTTTTAAGTTTCCTTCGAGTGCCACCAGAAAAAGTGAAGCCTGGGGCATCGCCGCCCCATCACCACGTTAATCCAGCTCTGACTGGGGCTAGAGTGGAAGCACTTGAGAAGCCACTACTAGATTGCTGTGGTATTTCATCAACAAAACGAGGAAACCCATGATACGTCACAAATTCTTATTTGTGTCCAAGACCTGTACTTGAGATAGAGTGCTCTTATTGAATGCCTGGGAAGCAAGTTGATACAGTGCTGCAAACTTGGGATATGCCCAATCATGTTGGAAAAAAGGTCCTAAGGCTCTCTATCGGGGCATTCTCCGCTTAAACAAATAAGATACAGGGAATAAGTGGCAGTACGGAATCTCGCTATTAGAACTTCCAATTGTGTGGAAAGAAGGGAAGCCTATCCAGAACGAGTTGGGCAAGCAAACCAGTCATATGCTTTGGGGAGAGAGGAATCTTCTTTAACCCTTTTACCACCAAATTTAATTAAGGCAATAATTCGAAGCGCTTCGAGAAAGCCATACTGACGGCTCACGATAGTAAGAGAGTTCATGCAGCATTTCCAGGAAATACAGGGTGTCCCAACGAATCGTAACGATTTGATTTTTTTAAATAACATTTTTAATTCTGCACTAATTCTAATTGCATTTATAACTTTAGAGCGTTTCGAGAGAATTTAATTGACACCTCCTTGAACTCAAACGGATAAATAAGAAAGGAATAAAGACGGTCTCCGTGAGGAACCATTTTCATGCAAAAAATATTGTATGTTCCGCAACAAATACCATTTATTGGAATTATAAAATCACGGTAAGGAAGAAAAGCGAGTAGTAGTCCATATTTCCCGGATCGACAAGGGTTAGAATGGCCCTTGAAGGCCAATCAGCGGATTCAGATAAGGCCCATGAAGTGACTCACGAAGAACGAAGTTTCGGCGTGTCAATTCGCGTCGATTCGCACTTAAAAAAACACAGCCGATCGATCATCGCCGATCGACTTGGGCATCTTTCATTTCGAAATTCCGCATGGACTTTCTTTCCAAAACGTATTCCATGCCTTTTAACTCAGAGAGACGGTACACACAATTAGCACAAATTAACACGCGCAAACTGGCGGCGGAAAAATGAGAGCAGCGGCACAAAAAAGTGGTGCCTGCTAGGACTGCCCTAAAGGTGGATTTATACTGAGCGGAAAACGACGCGGAAAGCGGTTGGCGGAATTTCGTCAAACTTGACAACAGAAATTTCCGCTTTCTGCGATCGCTTTCGCCGGACGGGAGGCAATGTATACTGAGCGGTCGCGCTTCTAGCTGGAGAGACTCAACATCAATGTACTGGAGGGAAATTAAATGAAAACCAGGCTAATATCATTGCAAGCCAATTATTTGCAAAAATAGACATTTCCAAATAAGGCAAGGTACCTAACGGGTGTCTCGGAAATAATGGCACTCTCAGTGTTCATTGAATATCTCTGTCGTTTCAAGCCCCTCATTCTTGATTTTTTTAAACGGATTCTCTGTCAATGCTCTACAAGCCCATATCACTTTATTTTATTTTCGTATGCTATCATCGTATGCTACAACAGCTCGCAAGCGAGACGTCCAAGACAGACAAGATTCCCACACGACTCTCTTCGGAATTCGCTTTACAGCCACTTTCAGTTCCTGAAGAGTCCCTTTGCTGCTCACACGATCCCACTTGATGGCCTGCACGAGCCTATTCCAAATGCAATATAGTCCAATGAAAAACTATTTACTCATTTGATCAGATTCCATACAAAAGCGCATGCCTCCATACTTCCACTATCTACTTCGAGTCCATATTTAAAATTTTCCGTCCATTCGGTCTCCAGCCATCCAACTGGACTGGTTCGCTGACAGACAACTATATTTGCTGTAACGGAAATTCCGCTTCTTCCGTCAACGGAGTCCGTCTCCGGCCAGCGGCTTCCGTTTTGTATTAACTGTAACCTCTAGCATCCTTTTTCCACTTTCCGCGCCGTTTTCCGTTCAGTATAAATCCACCTTAAGTTCATTTATTCTCGACCGTTTGCGCTCAAATAGGTGTCAGAAAATTCTCTTGAAACGCTCTGCAAAAATATATAAACATGATCAGAATCGGTGCAGAATCAAAAAAGTTATTAAAAAATCAAATCGTTACGATTCGTTGGGACACCCTGTACAATACAATTCTATATATTCTCATCTTTTGTCATTAATGGAGATGCTGAGCGGAAATGCTACTGAATGACTGAATGAGTGGAAAAGAGAGGAATCATCGAAACTGTGGGATAAAGGGTTTGCAAGGGGCCAATGGAGTAGAGGTGGAGACTGTTGAGGCCCCCCTTGCACATGCCACTGGCTGAGTACTTTTGGTAGCTTTATGCTTGCGAACTCTGAGAATTCCGCTTACTTTCTCAAGATTTGTAGAGCCCAACTTCAATTCTGATTTATTTTGGCTGCATTGTGAGAGTCTCTAGTGGTACTCCCCAGATTGAATTTTAACCAAAAGGAAGTAGCACTCAAAATCGTACAATTCAGTTTTTGGATAGTTTGAGAAACTTCAGATCGGCCCAACATAGGCCAAACGTAGGATATATTAAGATAATTTGCTGCTATAAATGGAACAGCCAATTTACTTAATCAGGTTCGTCAACACTTCAAACGTCGCCTACAAATCTGTATTGATTCAACAGGAGAACATTTTGAACATTTATTTTAGCTTATTTGTTCATTATCTTAACATATCCTTAATACGTTCCTATGTTTCCAGTTTTTATGGCCACCATAAAGGCCACCATATGCTTTATGGTAAAAAAAAAACAACTATCATTTTCTGTGAGTAGTCAATCTGATTGTAGGCTGCCGATTCTGATGATATTTGGTAGGTACCGAGGGTAAGTCAATTGGGGTTTGTATGTTGAGTTTCAAATCATGATTTAAAAAAAAATGAGAATGGTATTTAATTTACTTTTCATCACCAAAAAAGTGTTACTTTTTTCTTTCACTTTAAAATTTCTCACAACTGACAACAAACAAGCAAACAAATATAACAAAATAAAAATGCACAAATGGTAAAAACGAAAGCACACAATTTCGTTTAGGTAGGTTAATTTCAACGGAAAAGGTGCTCAAAGTACCCTCCATTCTGTTGAACACGAGCCTCTAGTCTGGGACTCCACTGATCAATGGCTCGGTCAATAAATATTTGAGGTTTATACTACCAATATCCTCTATAGCATCATTTAGGGATGGAAGGTCATGTATTCGGTCCTCCCTTTCATCCAAGCCTCGAGTTCATATGAATGTTTTCGACAGCACGTTTTGTTGTGGGTCATCAGAAAATAATTACAGCTCCTATAAATTTAGAGCCAGAAAGGTTAAATTCGGCATCTAAACTTCGATTGTGTCACGCTATAAGCGCACCAAATTTAACCAGCAACCTACAATGAGATTGATGAATCAAAAAGGAAAGCTTTGTTTTTTTTTGGCCCACCCTGTATATATGGATAAATACTAAAAGGGGAATTTACTATGGTGCCTATCCCACCCAAACCAATCCAGGCGACGGGATAAAACCCTGCTCCAGAACCAAACCTGACAGTGAATGGCTAGACTATGGGAAGTTAGCCTGCAGAAAAGGGGCAAGGCTGAAGAAAGCTAAAAGTGGAAGGAAAGTGAAAAATCCCAGAAAATGTCAGGCAGCCTGCGTCTTCAGGGAGTTGAGGCTGCAAGCTTGACATGACATCCTATCCAGGCTGTTTCTGCTGTTAGGCGTTGAAGATTTGATATTAAATTAGAAAGGTGGTACCTAGCTTTTCAGTGGCAAACCCGGCTTAAGTCCGTCTGGCTGTCAATGTCACTCTTGCCGATCGATTGGCTTGATCAGCCTTGCGACTGAAATTCATGACAAGATTGAATCCCTAGGGGAAGTAACCCAGCATGGCTGGGAATGACTCAGGCCAATTCAGTAAAAAGAAAAAAGGAGGGTTGTATGGGAAAACACAGACCTTCAATGAAAGGAACCAAGTCTAGAAAAAGGAGTTCTGTGAAAAAAGGTTCTGTGCTGGCAGACTGGAGCGATACCCCGATTGCCTCTGCTAAATTAGGCCTTTGCCGCAAGGTATATTAAGCTAATAACACCTAACCCAACCCCGACAACCTGGATAAGTAAATTCTTAGGATAAAATCAAAAGTTATGGGAAAGAGACCAATCACTGGTGCAGTATTCATGCACCGGTTCTATATACGTATATACAGTATATAGAGGAAGAAGTTAGGTAAGGATGAATTCTTTCAGAAGTTTTTGATGGCTTTAGATAAATTCATTAAATGTGCAGATTTAAGGCGGGAATTCCTCCCAAGGCCTTCCTAGAATGGAAAATTTATGCTACCGGACCCGCTCTGGAATACTATTGTCTACATTCAAGGAATACAACCCGAACCCGGGTTGTATTCTTTGAATGTAGACAATATCCGTATCGTGACGTTTGGCTTTTTCTGGGAAAGTAGATTCACCGGGAAATAAAAGAGATTGCTCATGAAAAAAGCTTTTGGTATTGCATTCTTATCGAATGAAATTAACCTATTTCTGAAGAACAACTCGTTTGCCTTGGAAAATTCAAGGCATTCAGGTTCCTTGTATGAAGGTTTTACAGGCCTACTTTTGGTACAACTAACAGATGATCAAAGCAAATATGGAGGCAGTGACGGATCCAGGAGGGGAGGGAGGGGGGACCGCCCTCTCTTTGGCCAGATTCGCATTCAATTTTTTACATTTTAAAAGCACGGCATTAATTTCTTTTATTATCAAGGCCCATGAAATTGATAGCCGAAGTCTTGAATGAGAAGAAAGGGAGCCAATCCATAACGTGTTGAGCAAGAAAATCGGCTGTGCTTTCGAGAGAGAGGGCCCTTCTTGAATACCCGTTTCCATGAAATACAATCGCATTCTGATTCTCTTCTTAAATTCAAGGAGGAAGAGATGCTGAATGAAAAAAAAGCTACTGAATGAGCAGGGAAAGAGGTTTGACGAGACTGCCTGTGGAAGGAAGGGGTTGGCCCCCCCCCTCCCGTTCATATGCCACTGGCTGTGCACTTTTGGTAGCTTTATGCTCGTGAGCTCCGAGAATGACTCTTACTCGAGACTTGTAGAGCGCAACTTCAACCTGATTTATTTTGGCAGCAATAAGAAAGGTTCTAGTGGCACTCTCCTGACTGAATTTCAACTGAACAGGAAGTAGCAACCTAACTCGTACAATACAGGTTTTTGGATGGTTTGAGAAGCTTGAGATAGGTCAATCGTAGGCCAAACGTTATACGTTCTAACAGAAAATACTTGAAAAACTATGGACTGGTCGCCCTGTGTGATGCGTTCTCTAGGGCGTTGCAGTATGTAATAAATTTCTCGATGAGTATACCGTGGTTCCACATTGCGGTATATCGGTGATACCAGGAGGAGCGGGGCGGGGAGAGGGGGGATGGAGGAACTCATTCATTTAGCACTCATTCAATTCATTTAGGAACTCCCAGTTCCGGGAAAAAAAATCACGAATAGAGCCAGTCTTTCTGTTGCGATAGCGTCGAGCTAGTTGCACATCAGTGTGCGTAATCGTATCCTTTTTATCCTTGCCATTCGATTGAATGGCAGGGGCATTCGTCGTTTCCAAATGGATGGATTCGGTAGGCCTACCCAAGAATAATGTTGCGGTTAAAGTTGTTGGGAGGACTCAGATTATGGATCGCAGTAAAATGATGCACAATGGAAGAGAAACCATCTCATCATTGTGCATGGTCGAAGTTTCGTATTGGTATTGAGTGCCCTGGCTCACCGAGCAGAGGGCACGGCGTAAGTGTACTCATAAATGACGGATCTTGGTCCTTGAGTGTAGATTAGATACGCAGAAAGGGTTTGTATGATTTTCACGAGGACCGAATACTGTGGTATAATGAAAATACTGGTATACCGCAGCGCCTTAGTGTCGCATTTCATATGTGCCGTTAAACAATATCTGGCGACAGACTTAAAGCAAATGGAATACTGTGAAAGGTGCATTCTTTGAATGCAGACAGTATCCATATCAAGACATTTGGCTTCTTTTGAGGAAATTGATTCCCGGAGTGATAAAAGAGATTACCCGCGAAAAAAAGTTTGACATTGCATCATTTATGGAACGAAAATCACAGATTTCTGAGCCACTCGTTTGCAGTTTAGACTTGGAAAACTCGAAGCGTTTCTGTTCCTTGCTTGAAGCTAAAATTCTTTCTGCGATTCTGACGTCAGTATGGACATCGAAAATCGACGAAAATCGCCCCCCATTTCAGGTTAGCTTTTCCAGGTGAGGGCTATTTTATTCCAATTACTCCTCGTACATGCCGAAACCTTTAGGTTATTACCAAACATTATCTCACTCTGCCCCTGACCAAACGCCATATTCCTCGCTGCGTTGACTCGAATCCGCGCATGGTAGATAAGAGAATTGAGAAGCGCTCTCCACTCCAGATTACCAGTCCCAGTTCTCAGGAGCAGGTGTAGGCGGGGAGAGAGCTTGGCAGTCTGCCAAACTTTGGTGCAGTGCAGTTGATAATTATTTAAAAGGAATTGTGGCCCCCCCCCCCCCTGATATTGAACGGAACTCAAGGAAAAATGAGTTCATCTGAGATTGGTCCTTGTACATCCAATCAAGAGATCTCTACTCAAGCAACAACGGCAGAATCAAATTCGGACAATTCATCAAGGGTGGAGAAACCTGCAAATACTCAGCCAATTCCCCATCCCTTATCCGAAAACGAATTTGACGGTGCGACTCTCCCGCCTGCGAATATCACACGCTTGAAAATAGGTATTTTTGGGATGACTGGAAGCGGAAAATCAAGTCTTGGAAATGTTCTCCTTGGCTGGTGTCACGATGATGAAAATCATGGATTCCGCACGAGTGCAGAGGCAAGGAGCTCCACATTCTCCACCAAGGTCATTGATGGCTATTGGCAGAGTGATAAGAATAAACCCATTCGCATCATCGATACGCCAGGTCATGGGCACGTGAAAGGGCGGGACTCCGACATCAGAAAGGATTTCGTTAAACTTCTTCAAGATGAGGCCACTGTGAACGCGCTCATTTGGGTAAAGAATTCCCAGGAGCCGAGATGCAGCCGGGATGAAGCCGAGTATCTCCGCATTCTGAAAGAAATCTTTGGCGATGCCTTCTTCAGCAACTTGGTGGTTGTCTTCAGTCGATGGAGTTTTAGCGAGAGAGAGGAACGTATACGTACGCAGCGCCAGCACCCTGTGACACTGGAAGGGATCAAGGGTCAATTTCGGAACTCATTAGTGTATGATAATGAAGGCCTGCAGAATTCCGAGTTTCCCATGGCAGCTGTGGATGCCCTGTATGACATCGAGGACGTAAAGGAAGTTAAGGCATTTCAGAATGAAGCGGACTCACTCTGGAAAGCAATCGAAAATTTCAACCCAATGGATGTGAAAAAAATCCACACAGTTCCTGATCTCTTTGAGAAAACACAGAAACACATTCAAGAAGCTGCACAGGAATTGGATCATGTGAAGAACGAGCTTGAGGTGGAAACCAAGAAGAAAGAAGTAGCTCAAAAGAAGCTTAAAGAGCTTAAAGAGGCCATTACAGAACTCAAGAATAAGAGGAACCGCTTGAAAGAGGAGGTGCAGGAAAAGTTAGATGCGATCAAAGAGATTAAACAACAAATCAAGAAAATCGAGGAGGAGTTAAATCTGCGAGAACCTCGGGAGGCATCCGCGTCAACATCATATGGAATACCCTCTTGGTGCCTTTTAATGTAAAAGTGGAGGCTACCTCGTCCTTGATGGTCATCGCATTTTCATTTCTTGACCTGGTGTTCCAGAAGTTTCTGTGACTCTAAAGATGTGATTGAGGCACTGGAACTATGTTTAAAGATTTCCATTATTTGTGTCATATGAATAAAAACCATGGAGTGTATATAGATGTCTCTAGAGAGGCCTTCGATGCCCCGAGAGTTACAAGTGCTTCCGCCATCTTGGGACGGTCCCGCTACACTACTGGGTTATGTGCAGGATGCCAAGAAAATATTTGTGACGGAAACCCGAGAATGATTTTTTTTAGCGTGCGTCTGCAACAAAGTGGAGCGCTCTGAAAGCCAAGAGTAGAGGGCGTCCTAGGCGAATCTTGTTTTTTTCTGGACAATTCGAAACGCAGCTGAGAGTCGTTCATTTACATGTCGCCAGGAGAGCAGTCCTGGAATTTTCACTCTGACACATCAACACGTTGGGCTTCGTCTGCTTGAGGCCTGTTACCAAATTGATCTATCATTGCTCTGAATTTATTTTTAAATATTAATTCATAATTTATTTAGTTTCCCGATAGTTTCCCGATCGGCATAAACGAATAATTTTAATACCATCAGCTGGTCGTTGGTTCGGTTCCGGACCAATTGTCTCTGAATCGTCCCTCTTTCCACCTCTCATATCTCAAGTTTTCGTACCAGACCTTATGGAGAGCACAAGTTTTCACCCTCTCTTTTTGAAAAATTTGGATACCTGGCGTTGGTCCTCTGTTCTCCACGTCTTTTCTCGCCTCTGTCCATCACTTCTTGAATAAAAACTAAGTTCCAAGTCGGCGATGATGTCTCCCGTCTCTATCATTTTGCGTCTGCGAGGCCTATACTGCGGCACAAATATGACTGTATCATCGCTTTAACTTTTCACTTCACTTGATCATCATTGCTTAATATATTCAAGTATTTAAATTTTTCCTATCACATTCAGACTTATACTGTTATATAATGTATGATACAACGATATTAATGCAATATTTATAAATATTAACAGTCATGCTGACAGACATAAGCGTAGTGTGGATGGAAAAAGTGAGGGGGGGCACGGGAACTCTGGAATATTGTTATGGATTTCTGGGTCGTTTCCTTGTTTTTTCAGGTCTTCTTGAAAAGTTGGGAGCACGTGCCCCCCCCCCCCCCCTCCCCGACACTATGAAGCTGCTTACAGATATTATTGGTTAAGGAAACAGGCATCAACTATACGAGCCCCATTGTATAAATCACTGCCAGGGAGAAGCGCAGGTGCAGGAGGGAAGGAAAGTTTTGGAAGAGCGAGATATGAAGGAATTAAAGACCTACACTACTCCTTGTGCTGATAAAACAGGTGAACAAGACTGGAAAACTAGCTTTGCATGATTCTAATTCCATCTCAGTGGAGGAGTAGGGCGTGGAAGAATATCTGGCAGTGCCGCATATACATGTATTTGGCAACGTATCACTCAGGCCTCCTTTCTCTGGCCCAAGTGCCATTCCATTCACTTCGCTGCAAGACTTGTGAATTGGAGCATGCTCCTATTCTCCTAACCTGCAGGTTAGGCCAGGGAGAGGCTGGCCTAGGTAGGAACTGCGCATGCTCCAACTTACCTGCGATAGAGGGGAAACCGGGGCCCAGGAATCCTGTAGTTGCGCAGACAGCTTTCCTCCAACCTCTGCTTATGGCTTAACTCTTTTCCAGTACTTCACCAAATTTACTAACTCTCACGAAGAAGCCCAAATATTATTCTGGTTGGAGGCATTTCGAAAAGTTGTCATAAAGAAGTTAAAATGGAGTAAAAATTGCTTAAATTCACGGTATCTCTCTCGGTGCTCTCTTTTTTCTGGTCCAAGTTAGGCCTAGCCTAGCGTGCCTACCCCGACGACCCACCACTGGCGTATGTGAAAGACCAAAGGTGACTTATGAAGGCTTGATTGAGCCATGCAAGCACTGTGGTTTGAGTTTAACATTTTGGAAATCCCCCGCCAGTCAGGGATGACTCAAGTCATTGATATGCATTCCTTTCGTCTTTCCATTTCTGGAAACCAGTCCTGAGCGGTCTCATTCGAATAAACTTTCAACTGCATCATTGACACAACCAATGACTTTCGGATGACGGTCTGCAGCTCTTGTAAGAAAAATAAACTTCCGCTTTAATGCACTTTCCCGACAATCGTACGAATTGAATAGTCCAATGGATTACAGGCCAGGGAAATGAGTGGACATTCCGTGTGCCTGACAAACATTTGTGTACGGTTGAAGGGAAAGCTGTGTGTTTGGTATCGGCGATGAGATGAGGCGCATCATCTTCCGTTGTGGATTGACGAAGAGCAAAGAGATGAAGAGTACTACTGTCGAACATCGTAGAATCAGAATCAATACTACGTAGAACACTAGGATGAGGACATGGCACAAAAAGCAGCCTTTACGGCGTCAGGGGAGGGAAATCATTAAAGCAAAGCCGGAACTCCATCCACCGCAGGTGTGGAAAAGGTACATTTTATGGCTCCACTTTGAATGATTGTCGCTCTTTATTCAGACAACCTAGACACGTGAAACACTCATGAAATACATTTTGTAGTGTTTCCAATGTTATTATTAAAAAAATCACGAAACTAAATGACTTACAGTGGGTTTCATAAAACGTTAAACAATTAGCTTTTTTTGCACTAACCAATATTGCCCCCATAAAACACTTACCCAGTTTAGCATCAATCAGGTCAATTGATTTCTAATTATTGGACTATGAAAGTGAGACACAAATGATGTACTCAAACAGGCCATCTGGTTTGGTACATAATTGATCAATTTTCTAGCAGGAGGCCCAGTAAAAATGTTATGTCGAAATGTCGACATGATATCCCAGTTAATTGAGCATCGAATTAGAAATGAGTGAAGTAGATCATTCACAGCGATGTGAGAGCACTCGTCAAAATTTCCAAACGTATGAACACTAAATGAAAATATAATTACCCGGTATTTCTCATGGTCTCGCAAGACTCAGAGGATTTAACAGTCAAAAAGGAAAGAACATTCCACTGGTCGTGATTGAAGCAATGAGTCTCCCTCGACTCGTTCATTGACGATAAATTCTAGAGAAAATCAAGCTTTGGAAAAGTCTAAGGAGGTATTTTCTTGAATAATATTACTCCAGGTGCACGTCAAATAACGATGCTTGAATGTGCAAATCAGCAACAATCACAGCCGCGCCGGCTTCAGCTTCTCGAAGAAACAGATGCGAAGACATTTATCCAAGGATATTTACCATTCTCAAAGGAAGACGCACCGCTTACGGGATTCAAGTTCTTTCAATCGATCTTCCAGCTCCTGGTTGTACTTTCGCAAGCACTGTAAGTCATCCTTGAAAACAGCCAGCATCGCTTGAGTATCTTCGAGCATCTTTCTTAAGGTGTCGATATCTGAATAAGCCGCCTTGCTATCGACAACTGGCACAGAATCGAGAAGCACGAGCGCATGCCAGAGCAGCTCCACTTCCCTCCCGAACGCCTCTACTTCCTTCACGTCCGATCGGTCGTGCAAAGCATCCACAGCCAACATAGGCATTTCATTCGGCATTACTTCTTCCGAGTCTACCTGGAACAGCGAAGAGAAGAAGCTGCCCTTCACGCCATCCAACGTCACGGGGAATGTACGGGCTTTACGTTTGCGTTCGTCTTTCTCGTTGAAACTCCATCGGCTGAACACTACGGCCATGCTCTTCAAGAAGGCACTTCCAAATACCTTAAACAAAATACTCAGATACTGATCCTCTTGGTGGGTAAATCGAGGCTCTTGGGAATTCTTCACCCAAATGAAGGCATCTACTGTCCCCTCTGCTTTCAGGTCCTCAACAAATCGATCTATCACTTCTTTGTTGTAATCCTTATCTCCGTATCCCGGTGTATCGATGATGCGAACGGGTCTTTCTGGATTTCCTCGCCACAGGCCATCGATTGCTCGGACATCGATGGTGCAGGCGCCTGCTCCTTCACTCGTGCGGAAGCCGTTCTCGTCGTCATGATTCAAGCCGAGGAGGATGTTCCCAAGGCTGGACTTTCCATGTCCGCTCATTCCCACAATGCAGAGTTTCAAGCGCCGGAATTTCGACTGGCTTTTCTTCCCAAATTCATATGGCATGCTTGAATATGAAAAGCCCAAGCGATGGGAGGACGTCGCGCTTCCAGACCTCCACCCCTGACCACCAGATCACCAAGCAATTCACAATCCAGTGTCCCAGGCTTGGAAGCGACAACCCTCCCCCGGCCACTCGTCTGATACAACTGCGACTCGCTATCTCCAGCCACAGCGTCCATTTCGTGCTCGCTGCTCTTATCTCCAATAATCTCTGATCGACACGGGGTGTCATCTCACCCTAAACCAGCAGGAGGGGCAAGCTGGACCGTCTCTGACGTTGTTGGAAACCATTAGCGATGCTTAAGAATGAATTTTAAATTTTTAATAGTTTTACTTGTTTTCGGCATCCATTCGAACTGGAACAGTTGATGCTTTTCAGCAGTAACTTCAATCCTTTTTAAACATGTGATTCATTAAATGGATGCTTATTCCACTCAACCAAGTCGTCATCACGGGTGGAATCGGTTTTGTAGGAGTAATTAATTAATCAATTCTGGCAGGTTTTCCTTTTTCATCGATGCCTGCATCTAACCATTTCGAGCATCTTCTCGCTAAAATCTTGGGTTTTCTGCGAGCGGACAAGATGGAGTTTTCATAACAGCTCTGGAGTCCTATTGTTTCTTGAGAGCACGAAAAAGAAGGTTGCAGACAACCCTTAACACTTTGGACTCATTGAGGTGCATTGGACTTCGCGCTTCTGAAAATTTCGATGCGAGGAATCACTTTGAGTTCTGGACCGGAGAACTCGACGAAAATGCATGGGCCTGAGGTGATTCTACGAAAGTGGTTCAATACTTTCCTGCACTTTCTATTCTAGAAATTAAATAGGACAGAAAGAAGTCTGAAAGCCTATTATGGCAGATAGCTCTAATCTTCAATATGATGGTATATCCTCTGGGGTTACACAGCGTTGTATAATAAAAAGTTTCACGGGAAAGAGAACGTGAAGGCGGCTGATACTTTTCAAAGGTGACGAGCACAGTTCGGGGAAGGCTAAAAGAGGAGAATTTCATCCGATCGGGCAAGGAATTTCGAGACGGCCAAGAATCCTCGACGGTTCCTTGAGCGCGGCCGTCCGCTCGAGGCTCTCGCGACTATTGAGTGCTCTGGATCACCGGGCAGAGGGCACGGCATAAGTGTACCCGTACATGACTGACCTTGGTCCTTGAGTCCAGATTAAATGCACTCCGATGACTTCCAAGGATTCGGTTTGCCCCGGGTGGAGGGCATCACCTTGGATGGAGATGGGGAGCATAGTCGACACTGTTTTTTTTTAAGATGTGACTATTGGTACGGCGGTATGATTGGAGGTGCTGTCCTGCGGTTTCCATACCGTGGTGTTGGCATGAACATGGTTGGTATTCCACTGTTCTCATGCTAATCCGGAAATTGATTCCCGGAGTGATAAAAGAGATTACGAAAAAAGGTTTCACATAGCAACCTCATGGAATGAAATTAATAGATTTCTGAGCAATTCCTTTGCAGTTTAGACTTAGTAAACTCGTAGCGTTTCTGTTCCTTGCTGGAAGCTAAAATTCTTTCGGCGATTCTGATGTCAGCATGGACATAGAGAATCGACGAAAATCGCTCCCCATTTCAGGTTAGCTTTTCCAGGTGAGGGCTATTTTATTCCATTTACTCCTCGTACATGCCGAAACCTTTATTTAGGTTATTACGAAGCATTATCTCACTCTGCCCCTGACGCTACGCCCATATTCCTCGCTGCTTTGACTCGAATCCGCGCATGGTAGATAAGAGAATTGAGAAGCGCTCTCCACTCCAGATTACCAGTCCCAGTTCTCAGGAACAGGTGTAGGCGGGGAGAGAGCTTGGCAGTCTGCCAAACTTTGGTGCAGTGCAGTTGATAATTTTTAGAAGAAATTGTGGCCCTCCTGATATTGAACGGAACTCACGTAAAAATGAGTTCATCTGAGATTGGTCCCTGTACAGCCAATCAAGAGATCTCTACTCAAGCAACAACGGCAGAATCAAGTTCGGACAATTCATCAAGAGTGGAGAAACCTGCGAATACTCCGCAAATTCCCCATCCCTTATCCGAAAACGAATTTGACGGTGCGACTCTCCCGCCTGCGAATATCACACGCTTGAAAATAGGTATTTTTGGGATGACTGGAAGCGGAAAATCAAGTCTTGGAAATGTTCTCCTTGGCTGGTGTCACGATGGTGAAAACAATGGATTTCGCACGAGTGCAGAGGCAAGGAGCTCCACATTCTCCACCAAGGTCATTGATGGCTGTTGGTTGAATGATAAGAATAAACCCATTCGCATCATCGATACCCCAGGTCATGGGCACGTGCAAGGGTGGGACTCCGACATCAGAAAGGATTTCGTTAAACTTCTTCAAGATGAGGCCACTGTGAACGCGCTCATTTGGGTAAAGAATTCTCAGAAGCCGAGATGCAGCCGGGATGAAGCCGAGTATCTCCGCATTCTAAAAGAAATCTTTGGCGATGCCTTCTTCAGCAACTTGGTGGTCGTCTTCAGCCGATGGAGTTTTAGCGAGAGAGAGGAACGTATACGTACGCAGCGTCAGCACCCTGAGACACTGGAAGGGATCAAGGGTCAATTTCGGAACTCATTAGTGCATGATAATGAAGGCCTGCAGAATTCCGAGATTCCCATGACAGCTGTGGATGCCCTGTATGACATCGAGGACGAAAAGGAAGTTAAGGCATTTCAGAATGAAGCGGACTCACTCTGGAAAGCAATCGAAAATTTCAACCCAATCGATGTGAAAAAAATCCACACAGTTCCTGATCTCTTTGAGAAAACACAGAAAAACATTCAAGAAACTGCACAGGAATTGGATCATGTGAAGAACGAGCTTGAGGTGGAAACCAAGAAGAAAGAAGTAGCTCAAAAGAAGTTGGAGCTTAAAGAGGCCATTACAGAACTCAAGAATAAGAGGAACCGCTTGAGAAAGGAGGTGCAGGGTAAGTTAGATGCGATCAAAGAGATTAAACAACAAATCAAGAAAATCGAGGAGGAGTTAAATCTGCGAGAACCTCGGGGGGCATCCGCATCAACACCTTATGAAATACACTCTTGGTGCCTTTTAATGTAAAAGTGGAGGCTACTTCGTCCTTGATGGTCATCGCATTTTCATTGCTTGACCTAGTGTGCCAGAAGTTTCTGTGACTAAAGACGTGATTGAGGCACTGGAACTATGTATAAAGATTTCCATTGTTTGTGTCATATGAGTAAAAACCATAGAGTGTATATAGATGTCTCTGGAGAGGCCTTCGATGCCCCGAGAGTTACAAGTGCTTCCGCCATCTTGGGACGGTCCCGCTACACTACTGGGTTATGTTCAGGATGCCAAGAAAATATGTGTGACGGAAACCACGAGAATGATTTTTTTAGCGTGCGTCTGCAACAAAGTGGAGTGCTCTGAAAGCCAAGTGTAGAGGGCGTCCTAGGCGAATCTTGTTTTCTCTGGACAATTCGAAACGCAGCTGAGAGTCGTTCATTTACATGTCGCCGGGAGAGCAGTCCTGGAATTTTCGCTCTGACACATCAACACGTTGGGCTTCGTCTGCTTGAGGCCTGTTACCGAATTGATCTATCATTGCTCTGAATTTCTTTTTAAATATTAATTTATAATTTATTAAAGGTGTCAGTAATGCCCTTATGCATTTTTTTTAGACGTTAGTTTCCCGATCGGCATAAACGAATAATTTTAATACCATCAGCTGGTCGTTGGTTCGGTTCCGGACCAATTGTCTCTGAATCGTCCCTCTTTCCACTTCCCATTTCTCAAGTTTTCGTAACAGACCTTATGGAAATCACGAGTTTTCACCCTCTCTTTTTGAAAAAGTTGGGTATCTGGCGTGGGTCCTCTGTTATTGAGAATTTCTCGCCTCTGTCCATCACTTCTTGAATAAAAACTAAGTTCCAAGTCGGCGATGATGTCTCCCGTCTCTATCATTTCGCATTTGCGAGGCCTATACTGCGGCACAAATATGACTGTATCACCGCTTTAACTTTTCACTTCACTTGATCATCATTTCTTAATACAGTGAAAACTCGTTAACTCGAATCCTGATAAGTCGAAATTCCGCTTATCTCGAAGTTTAAAGCTTGGTCCCGGCGGCTGAAACATAAAATAAAAGTTGTTGAAAATAACTTAAGCAACTATTTCATAATACATGAATTAATTCCATGGAATAACAACTGCACTATTGGACCTTTCAGCCAATATTTGAACTGATTTTAATGTTNATGGAGTTTAAAAGTTTCACTCGAGATGAATAAAAGCTAATTATGATGGGAATGTCGTGAAATCTGATTTTTTTATGGCGGAATAATCGCCCTCTGGTTATGCTCCTTAACGTGAGTTTTTTTTTCTTTTTTTTTGGGGGGGGGGGGCGATTCCTGATAACTCGAACTTCGGATAACTCGAAACGATTTGCCCGGTCCCTAAAAGTTCGAGTTAACGAGCTTTCACTGTATATTCAAGTATTTAAGTTTTTCCTATCACATTCGGACTTATACTGTTATATAGTGTATGATACAACGATGTTAATACAATATTTAAAAGTATAGTCATGCTCACAGACATAAGCATAGTCTGGATGGAAAAAGTGAGGGGGAGCACGGGAACTCTGAAATACTGTTATGGATTTCTGGGTCGTTTTTTTTTTCAGGTCTTCTTTTCTTGAAAAGTTGGGAGCACGTGCCCCCCCCCCCCCCCCTACACGGGGTGTCATCTCAACCTAAATCAGCAGGAGGGGCAAGCTC
Organism: Darwinula stevensoni; assembly: GCA_905338385.1. Classification (NCBI taxonomy): domain Eukaryota; kingdom Metazoa; phylum Arthropoda; class Ostracoda; order Podocopida; family Darwinulidae; genus Darwinula; species Darwinula stevensoni. The sequence goes on along the minus strand of CAJPEV010002385.1, from coordinate 11,946 downwards.
GACCGTCTCTGACGTTGGTGGAAACCATTAGTGATGCTTAAGGATGAATTTTAAACTTTTAATAGTGTTACCTGTTTTCGGCGCTATGACGCTGCTCACAGATATTATTGATTAAGGAAACGGGCATCAGTTGCACGAACCTCATTGCATAAATCACTGCTAGGGAGAAGCGCAGGTGCAGGAGAGAAGAAAAGTTTTGGAAGAGCGAGATGTGAAGGAATTAAAGACCTACACTAGTCGTTGTGCTGATAAAACAGTTGAACAAGACTGGAAAATTAGGATTCTAATTCCATCTCAGTGGAGGAGTAGGGCGTGGAAGAATATCTGGCAGTGCAGCATGTACATGTTTTTGGCAACGTAGCTCTCAGGCCTCCTTTCTCTGGCCCAAGTGTCATTCCGTTCACTTCGCTGCTGCGAGACTGCCCTTTCCCCTTCGACTCTTCTGTCCCGCTCCCAGCGAATAGGAGCATGCTCCTATTCTCCAAACCTGCAGGTTAGGCCAGGGAGAGGCTGGCCTAGGTAGGAACTGCGCATGCTCCAACTTACCTGCGATAGGGGGGAAACCGGGGCCCAGGAATCCTGTAGTTGCGCAGACAGCATTCCTCCAACCTCTGCTTATGGCTTTACTCTTTTCCAGTACTTCACCAAATTTACTAACTCTCACGAAGAGGCCCAAATATTATTCTAGTTAGAGGCATTCCGAAAAGTTGTCATATATGATAGAAGTTAAAATGGAGTAAAAATTACTTAAATTCACGGTATCTCTCTCGGCGCTCTCTTTTTTTTCTGGTTCAGGTTAGGCCTAGCCTAGCGTGCCTACCCCGAAGACCCACCACTGGCGTATGAGAAAGACCAAAGGTGACTTATGAAGGCTTGATTGAGCCATGCAAGCACTGTGGTTTGAGTTTAACATTTTGGAAATCCCCCGCCAGTCAGGGAAGACTCAAGTCATTGATATGCATTCCTTTCGTCTTTCCATTTTTGGAAACCAGTCCTGAGCGGTCTCATTCGAAGAAACTTTCAACTGCATCAGTGACATCCGAAATGCCTTTTGGATGACGTTCTGCAGCTCTTCCTTGTGCCTGACAAACATTTGTGTACGGTTGAAAGGAAAGTTGTGTGTTTGGTATCGGCGATGAGATGAGGCGCATTGTCGGAATCAGTCTTCTGTTGTGGATTGACAAAGAGCAAAGAGATGAAGAGTACTACCGTCGAACATCGTAGAATCAGAATCGATACTACGTTGAATATTAGGATGAAGACATGGCATAAAAGCAGTCAAGGGAAGGAACTCATTTGAGCAATGCTGGAAAAGGTGTGGAAAAGGTACATTTGATGATTCCACTTTGAATGACGGTCGCTCTTTATTCAGGCAATCTAGACATGTGAAACTTTCAGGAAATACATTTTGTAGTGTTTCCAATGTGATACAAAAAAACACGAACTTAAATGATGTACAATGGGTTTTACAAAGCGTTGAACAGGACGCTTTTTCTTTGCACTACCCAATATTGCCCCCCTAATATACTTACTGAGTTTACCATCGATCGGGTCAGTTGATTTCTTACCATTGGACAATGAAAGTGAGACACAAATGATGTACTCAAGCAAGCCATCTGGTTTGGTACATAATTGGTCACTTTTCTCGCAGAAGGCCCAGTAAAAATGTTACGTCGAAATGTCGACAACATGATATCCCAGTCAATTTAGCATCGAATAAGACATGAGTGAAGTAGATCATTCACAGCGATATGAGAGCACTCGACAAAATTTCCAAACGTATGAACACTAAATGAAAATATAATTGCCGGGAATTTCTCATGGACTCACAAGACTCAGAGGATTTAACAGTTCAAAAAGACAGAACATTCCACTGGTCGTGATTGAAGCAATGAGCCTCTTTCGACTCGTTCTTTGAAGATAAATTCTTGAGAAAATCAAGCTTTGGAAAAGTCTAAGGAGGTATTTTCTTGAATAATGATATTACTCCAGGTGCACGTCAAATAACGATGCTTGAATGTGCAAATCAGCAACAATCACAGCCGCGCCAGCTTCAGCTTCTCGAAGAAACAGATGCGAAGACCTTTATCCAAGGATATTTACCATTCTCAAAGCACGACGCACGGCTTACGGGATTCAAGTTCTTTCAATCGATCTTCCAGCTCCTGGTTGTACTTTCGCAAGCACTGTAACTCATCCTTGAAAACAGCCAGCATCGCTTGAGTATCTTCGTACATCTTTCTTAAGGTGTCGATATCTGAATAAGCCGCCTTGCTATCGACAACTGGCACAGAATCGAGAAGCACGAGCGCATGCCAGAGCAGCTCCACTTCCCTCCCGAACGCCTCTACTTCCTTCTCGTCCGATCGGTCGTGCAATGCATCCACAGCCAACATAGGCATTTCATTCGGCATTACTCCTTCCGAGTCTACCTGGAACAGCGAAGAGAAGAAGCTGCCCTTCACGCCATCCAACGTCACGGGGAATGTACGGGCTTTACGTTTGCGTTCGTCTTTCTCGTTGAAACTCCATCGGCTGAACACTACGGCCATGCTCTTCAAGAAGGCACTTCCAAATACTTTAAACAAAATACTCAGATACTGATCCTCTTGGTGGGTAAATCGAGGCTCTTGGGAATTCTTCACCCAAATGAAGGCATCTACTGTCCCTTCTGCTTTCAGGTCCTCAACAAATCGATCTATCACTTCTTTGTTGTAATCCTTATCTCCGTACCCCGGGGAATCGATGATGCGAACGGGTCTTTCTGGATTTCCTCGCCACAGGCCATCGATTGCTCGGACATCGATGGTGCAGGCGCCTGCTCCCTCACTCGTGCGGAACCCGTTCTCGTCGTCATGTTTCAAGCCGAGGAGGATGTTCCCAAGGCTGGACTTTCCATGCCCGCTCATTCCCACAATGCAGAGTTTCAAGCGCCGGACTTTCGACTGGCTTTTCTTGCCAAAATCGAATGGCATGCTTGAAGAGGAAAAGCGCAAGCGATGGGAGGATGTCGCGCTTCCAGACCTCCACCTCTGACCACCGGATCACCAAGCAATTCACACTCCAGCGTCCCAGGCTTGGAAGCGACAACCCTCCCCCGGCCACTCGTCTGATACAACTGCGACTCGCTATCTCCAGCCACAGCGTCCATTTCGTGCTCGCTGTTCTTATCTCCAATAATCTCTGATCGACACGGGGTGTCATCTCAACCTAAATCAGCAGGAGGGGCAAGCTCGACCGTCTCTGACGTTGGTGGAAACCATTAGTGATGCTTAAGGATGAATTTTAAACTTTTAATAGTGTTACCTGTTTTCGGCATCCATTCGAACTGGAACAGTTGATGTTTTCAGTAGTAACTTCAATCCTTTTTAAACATATGATTAATTAAATGGATGCTTATTCCACTCAACCAAGTCGTCATCACGGGTGGAATCGGTTCTGTAGGAGTAATTATTTAATTTAATTTAACTCACCAGTTCTTGCTGTCTCTCCTCCATGCCGCTCAACGTGACTGCCACTGGAGCAGATGGTGAAATGAAGTGGGGTTACAATTGGGCGTGCTCGACCGCCTGACTGAGGTCGACTGGCCGATGGCTTAACGTGCCCCATCCGTTGGTGATGGTGCTCACGACTGATCTTGACTGAAGTGACTCGACTGAAGCACGACCCGGTTTTGTCTAGACCTGACTGAACCATGACTAACCTTGATTGGACTGGACTAGACTGATCTGGTGTGAAGGCATCCTTAAGGGTGCGAGATCTCACCTTTATTGTTTGCTGAGTATTCGAAAGGTCCGATAGTTTGCCGAAAGAAAACATTGAAAATAGATTTTCGAGGAAATAACGTTAATTATTTTTTTTTCTGACATCACACTCGCACCAAAGCCCAGAAGAGCGACTCGCAACTCGGACGGAGCCATTTTTTTTTCCGCCCTCAGACGTCGAAACCGTCCGCCTCCGCCTCCAAGCCGTCGGCAAGCCTCTGGTGCCTGACGGTGATCCCGGCGCAGAGCAGCCTCGCGACCCGGACGACGGGCACCCCGCACGCCCGGCACGAGATCTCCACCACCCGCCGCACCACGGTGCAGTTCGTCCCGAGGGAGCGGAGGCACCCGCCCACGCACCAGATGTGCTGCAACAGATTTTCTACTGGGGTTTCGAGGCTCGATTGCTTTCGTATTTCCTTCGACCTTAAGCAACTCAGTCGGCATGTCGAAGTCGAGTCGTCTCCGCGAAGATCGTCTTTCCTCTTTTTTTGCAACTTATTTCTACCGTGACGGAAAGGTGCTCACGTAGAAGGCGAGGCAGGCGAAATTGACACCCTGGCAGAAGGCGACGAGAGGAGCGAAGATCGAGGTCAGGACAGCGTAGCAACAGTCCTTGGACCCGGTGAAGCATTTCTCCGACAGCCTCCACGCGCATTCCGGGGACCTGAACTCGTCCGGCTCGGCGAAGACGTCGCCGAAATCCACCTGCAAGAGGCACGGCTCACGACTCGGTTCGCTGCGAAGCGCGACCGCCCGGGATTCTCGCCTGGAGGTGGCTGCTCGCGCCGCTGGGGTCCCTGCTCGAGCGAAGCATCTCCTCGGTGGACGGGAGATCGCGGCACAGGGAGGATGTCGCCTTCGCACTCGATCAAATGCACTCGGAGATGTCACCACGTTTGAGGGAGGCTTTCCCTAGGGTCCTTGATACTAATGGATGCAGGGAGACGTTCCAGGCACGGTCCTGGGTCGCGCCTCGTCTCCCTCTTTCTTTCTATTGCGAAGTGTCATTCGTGGCAGGGTGTATGACATGAAACGTGATGGGTGAAGGCAGACGCTCTGCCTAGCGTCTGCTTTCGGGAATACCGTCTAGCACGTGACGATCGTGCCTTTCGCCTGGTAAAAAATTGTTTATTTGATGCATCGAAGCACGAAGTGAGTTGATTCTCGTCACTTCCCTTTCCACGCGCTATTGCATGACCTTGACTCCATCTGAGCCACCATGAGCAAGCACCATCGGCAGCTGGGCATCAATCACAGAGGAAATTTCGTTTTTTTTTTTGCAACAGGGCGGGGCGTGATGATGTCTCCCGTCTCAACATGGCTGTTGCGCGTGGGCAACTCTCCCTAGCCGTAGCCGAGAGACTTGTTATGGTTATTTGGCTGGGCGACTTTCTGATTCTTCCTGGTCTTGGGGATGACTCGAATGAGGCATCCCGATCTCTTCCAGTGTAAGTTCTTCGATCCTGACATCATGCATTAGAAGCGAACGGAATTCAGGGCACGTCGTCTTCATTCCCAGATGGATATGCAACAGGTCCTGAGGTTTCTGCAACAAGATCCCGTAGGAATATGGTTCGGTACTGAGGAACGCTCAGCTGGATTGACAGACTTTTCACGGCCGATGTTCTCTCCCCAATAATTCATCTCTTGGAGTGGCAATGCCAAGAATGGATTTTTTTTTTCCCTTTCCTCGAGAAAGCTTCTCAAGTCTGCTTCTTATTCTCCAAATTTCACTGAAATTGAAAAACTTTCCAACAGCAGAGCATTTCTAAACCGGGATGCTTCTGACCGTTAACCTCCGATTCCCCGAACAATCAGTTCTTATTTTCTGTAATAAAAAAGGAAGATTTATTTCCTCTTTCGGGAACTAGTTAGAAGCATGCAGAACCCTTTCTGTTACGACCAAGTGCCGAGCCTGAACCCCAGGGACGACACGAAAATGATGAATGTTCAAGTCTCGAAACCAGAGCAGAGGGGTTTCAAAGGAATCCAAAATATGAGGGCAGGCGGCCTCATGTCGACGGAGATCCTCCGTGCATTCAATCGTACACTCCGAAAACTCCCAAAATTCTCCCATAATGTAACATACAGCCCGCGAACGAATAGGAGACGGCGAACGGAGGGGGCCCTACACTCGTCAGCAACGAGGGCTGAAATTTGGAGAACGTAATTGGCAGGCTTAAACAGAAAACCTAGTACTTCATGAAATGTCCACATATCTTCCCATACTGGGGAATTCGTGACAACGGATGCGTAGTTACACCAGATTCAAGGTTAAGAGTTACTCCTTTCTTATGTCACGTGGACTGGCGTTATGGCGCTGTTGAGGGATGCGTATACGTGTGGAGGCTTGCGTGGGTACGAGATCTGCGAGAGGAGGTTTTTCGGGACCGGCTCTGCCATAATTCTTGAACCATAACCGTGAGGTCGTCCAACTTTCTCTGGAACTGTCCGAGAGAGCTGAAACACCGGTCGAAGCTTCAGGAACGGCAGATGTTGTGCTAAACTGTGTGCCGAACGAAGTATCGGGCCCGTGCAGTTTTTCTGCTGCTTCCAACCTCTGCGCGTGAGAAAGAGCACCGTTTTCCCCAATTACAGAATCGCGCATTTCTGCGCTAATAGTATTGCGCCATCTGACTGGCAAGCCATCAATGAATTTCAGAAGGTATCTGGGGTCAGCATCTGGGTTTGATGCCTGGCCCATAGCTGCATGGTACAGCAGCCTCAAGGATTTTTCATATTCTCCTATTGTTTCACTTTCCCTCATCACTCGAGTCTCGTATTGTGCTAATTTTAGCCTGGGCTCATGTGCACTAATCATACGCTTAAGTTCTTCAATTAGCTGCAGGAAAGACTTCCCTGAATCTGCCATGATGCAAATAGATTGGTGGACCGAGCCATTGGGAAGACTGACAATGAGAAAATTCTTCTTTTGCTCATCGGTCCACTGATTGGCCTCAGCGATACGCTGGTAGATGGCCAAGTACTGCCCAAGATCGTCTCCCACCTTGTAAACGGGGGGACGCAGGCTAAGGGAGGGAGCCGAAATGTGAGCTTGATTTGGATTGGAACTTGCGCCGTCCTGAACCTGATTAGAGTTAATCATTTCAAATGTCGAGCAACAATCCAGATGTCCAGATGGCTTGATGCTTTTCCCCTACCAGAAAGCAGAAACAATAGCTTCCGCCCTAGTTAAGGAAGTTTTTTTTATCGTTTCGGATTGCCCGAAATGCTCCATTCAGATCAGGGCCCACTTTGAAAGCAGAATCTTTTCCCGAATGTGTAAAATTCTTGGAATTCGGAAAACACGAACAACTCCTTATCGTGCTCGAGGAAATGGGCTCGTGGAAAGAATGAATGGGATATTGAAATCCGTTCTTGCGGCTATTGCACGCGAAGAGCCGGATAATTGGAATTCGTTGGCCCTAGCAGCTTTATTCACAATTCGAACAAGCTATCAAAGCTCCTTGAAGATGAGTCCTATGAGGCTCTTTTCCATATTGAACCTCGAACGGTCTTGGATTTTGAGTTCCAAGTTTCTACTCCTGGAACATTATCGGAAAGAATGATTAAAGATGCAGAACTCATCTCTCGATTAGTGGCAAATAATTTGAAGGCAGCTCAGAGAAGCCAGAAGTACTACTTTGATAGGAACAAAAACAAGTGAAAACCAACCTCCGAGTGCGAGATATGGTCCAGAAAATCCACATTCCCAGACCCGGTGAAAACCATAAATTGGCCCCAAAATGGTCCGGAAAATTCACTGTAATAAAGCTACTGGATAACGGCATAGTGGAGCTCCAGATTAGCCTGGGCCGCACCCGCCGCGAAAACACTGCAAATCTATCTCTCCTCAACGAGAAAGGAAAACAGCCGGTGACCTTACCCCCTCCAATCCCTGAGAGTCGGGACAGCGATAGGGAAATCGAAGACTATGGGAGCGAAATTTTTTCATTTACCCCATCTCAAAATTCCTCCCCTCAGCGTCCACAGAAAGCTGAATCAGCCGGAGGCGAAGCAGGACAAATGCAGACTTCCAAAATTAGTGAAAGGCCTCAACGAGCGAGGAAACGCCACGATTTCTATGGAAATCCCATTTCATATACAGTCATGGATGGATTTCAGGAGAGCAATCAGAAACATAAAAGCCAAGGTGAATTGTTTTTAGAAGACAAACCTTCCCTCCAAACCCAGTTTAAGTGTTTTTCACGTATCTTTTTGGAGCTCATTGATTTTCTCAGACAAATAACCCTGCTATGCAATGAAATTAAGAACATAGCTATGGCCTCTTCCTCAACAGCGTCCACTGCCGATTTTCAATCGTGTAGCAACGTAGACCATCTAAGAAGCATGCATTTTTGCCTGCTCACCATAGAAAAATCTCTTGAGATAAGTTAAGCCCAAGTTGCCATTTTCTTTTCCTTATCTATAGTTTTTTTTGTGGTTCTCAGGGTCTCATTTTTTGGCTCAAGCTTGATTTGAGTTTCATTCAGTGCCAGTGTGCTTTTTTTCTTCTCCCTCATTTTTCCTCCTCTTGTTCTCGAGAAGGAAGGCTTTATTTTTGTTGATGATTTTTCTTTGTTCTCTTTGCATTTATTTGCTCCTTTTTATTTTTGGTGATCAAACTTGGTTTTTTTTTCTCTCTCTTTCCCTTTTTTCTCCCTTCCTTTATCTTTGCGAATTCGGGACGAATTCTTCTCGCAGGGGGGGGGGTAGTGTCATGTTCTCGTTGCCCCCTGATGCTCCTCCTTTCACCCCTTTTCGCCCTCGCCATGGGGCATGTACCAGCCCCTTCCCCTTGCTCGGAGAACTACTTTCTCCGCCCAGACTTGCCCTTAAAAGGTGAAGGTCTTCGGATATTCGTGGCATTCGTGGAGCATTCGCTCAACGCTAATCAACGGAGCCATTTATACCCGCTGATTCAACACTACTCGACGGTGCCATCTACGCCCGCCGATACAACACTTCTCAACGGTGCCATCTACGCCCGCCGATACAACACTTCTCAACGGAGCCATTCTCGCCTGCCAACCTTCCACTTCTCGACAGAACGTCTCGAAAGTCTTCTCTCGCTTCCAGCCAACAGCTCCTCCAGCCACTTCCCCAAATCCTGGTGACCTCCACTTGGGGGATGTCTTATTGAAGGGATTAAACCATACTCGTAGAAATCCTGTTCACCACATTCTTCCATGTTCACGTGGGGCTTGGCGCGAACCCACGCAAGCTTCCACGTGTATACGTATCCCTCAGCAGCGCCAAAACGCAGTCCACGTGACACTAGGGTTGCTGAAAGTGACTGATGACATATTCTCCGGAGGTGTTCTGGACAACTTTTTTTTCACAGGGTTTGCAATGTGTGGTAGAGCACCATCTTGCATGAAAATTGTTTGATGCATCACACCATATCCATGAAGGTATTGGCATAGGAATCACTTTGGTCATCAGCAATTCACGGTATCGAGTACCGGTAATTATAACGCCCATCTAGTGGGCGTTGTTTCTTCAAAAAAAGAAATG
>CAJPEV010002384.1:0-45536 GCA_905338385.1 Darwinula stevensoni | reverse complement strand
AACTGGCCGCTTTCGAGGTCGTGTCGGTCTCATCTTCTCCCTGGTCGAGATTCTTTTTGGTAGCACTCCATGGCTCGAGCATTCGATGGATTCCGCAAACTGCGGGGGTTCCCGCCGTGTCCATGGTTCTCCGAGATGGATCTGCTACCGTATTTTTTTTTTTTTTTTAGAGCGGAGAGACTCGATTCTTCTGCATGCTCTTTTTGTGGATATAGGCCTATTGCCTGTTACTCTTCCCGTCTTTGCTCCGATTCCGTGCCGCGATGAAGACAAATGACACATCTTTTGGAAACTTTCCCGATCATCATTTCGACACCACTTTTAAGAATTCTTTCCAGTGATATCGGTGATAGCTGGGGTGGGGGGAAGCTATAATCTGTGTCACCGCCTGCGATTCCACCGGGCCAATTTCTCGTGAAGTATTGATGCTCGGGCCAAAAATGCTTTTGGCACCCGATCTATCCTGTGAGTTTCATGGATGAGTAGGTTCTCCGTTTCGTTCTTGGGTTATGACCAACGCACCGCGACGAAATAGTTCCATGTAATCCCAGGACGGCTGTGCTAGTTCCCCTTATGGTAGCCTCTTTGGGCGTAGCACACGGTGGACTGTGGATGGACTGTTTCCCACTTGACAGCAACCATCAACGCCACCTATGCAGCACAATAAATATTCGATACTGGTTTGCAGCCCGCATAAAAATTGTTCGTCCCGGCCAAGGTCAGGATGTCGGCCCAGCAATTGTTTCATTGCTTTCTTGTCATCTTATGAGGCGCCAAAAAAAAAGGTTCCGCTTTTCCGTGTTCCTCATGTTCTATGACTGTCAACAGGTGGAAACGTCGGGGAAAAAAGTCTCAGGCTCGTTACTAAGATGTAAAATTTCTACCTGATGTGATTCGAGATTCAGTCGTTGCCAGTTGTTGCCAATTGCTGCACTAGAGGGAAATGGACTAAAGAGGAGGCTTTTAATCTATAGGCAAATGAGGATATTCTTACTATGACCCTCCCCTATCCTTCGCCCTTGCTGGGCGAGTCCATGTCACCCCATGCGATTCACAACTCTCAAAGGGTGCCATGAAGTTCTTCAATCATACCATCAACACGAAGGACCTCTTGTTACAAAGTTGTCTTCTTGTTTTGAGGAGTTTTGGTTTGGCAGGCGTTTGATTCTTTTCTTTTCTGGCATCTTTGCATCTCTAGTGGTAGTAGCGAAGGATCGAAGGGAACGTGGTGGCTGGGCCCTTCATTCTGGAATTGGAGAATATTTTTCTCGAGAGATCTTATGCCCCAGAAAGTCCAGTAACATTCAGAAATCTGGGCCCGTGTCCGATAGCGATACCAAACGATACTCTTAGTTTCTCTTCTCTTTTCTTCTTTACTTCATACGCTTCCGATTCGAGAAATCAGACGGGGAAAATCGTAATTTTTGAGTCCCTTTATGCATGCCTGCGATCCACAGCCCACAGATCTATGAAGTTCTGCAACAGGATAATCCAGTGTCATATAATAGTTTTCCGTACTCCTTCCAGGCGAAAGTGATGCACAGCAGATGGAGGCGGAGTTGAACGAGGCGATGCCGATGCCGTTGCCGGTCCAAGGTCGAATGGCAAGGAGAACTGGCTCTGGAATCGTGGAAGCGGCTTCCCTCGCGGAATGTGGCAACGACTTGGAATGCAGAGACAGATTCCGCGCCGCCAACTACCTCGGCCTCCTCATGCAAATGATGGAACACGGCCGCCGCCGTCGAAAGTGACCCTCATCGAACAGCTCTCGGTTTTTGGCGTCGTTCTTCCTCTCAGGATCCTCTATTCTCATACAGTATCTCGGTCTGAAATGGAGATTTAAAAAATATTTGGTGTCTGCAATAGCAAATGACTCTGTGTGTTCGATTCGTTCGTGAATAAAGGGACTTCGCCATTGGACTCATCGCTCGAGATATTTCATACTATGAGCGGAAGCCACTGCAGAAGAATACATACTGTTCTATGAGCGGAAGCTAGGATTCGAATTCTGTCGACAATGGAGCTACTACCTTTGCATGGATGCGGAGACAAGAGATGGGTTGAAAATCGGCGAGGCAAGCCGACCTTTTTAACCACACGGGGGGGAGCTGCCACTTTCTACTTGTAATCACGAAACGGTAGGGGTCGGTGGTAATTAGAAGTGCGATGGCCCTCTTTAGTCGTGCCATCAAATGGATGAGGTGATCGATCTCGCGATCCAACTTCCTCCCACCCCCTCGAGGGAGTCGCTGTCGTCGCCGTTACCTGTTTCCGCAAAGAAGCATTCGGAAACTTTAGGTCGTAAGGAAAATTAGGAGTAGTAAATGATTCCCTCTTCCATCGAATCGCTGCTTGCCTGTCTCACCGTTCAAGTTACCGCAGCATGTTCTCAAGATCCAAGACGATGCTGCTTTCTCCCACGAACTTTCGAGCATTTCGAGTTGTGAGATGCAGAATCGTCGTCTGTGCGACCACTCTGGGAACGAAGCCGGGCCGATTTCAACTCATCAGCAGGTGAGAAAGTGATCTAACTCGAGTGTAAACACAGTAAACTTTACTAACACTGTAAACGCTTCTCGTACGGAAGTCCCCTAACCTCCTTCACGATTCTTGTGGCCCCCCTCTGTACCCTCTCGAGCGCCATCAATTTACCCTTATTTGTAGGCCTCCAAAATAAACAAAAGATAGGCTTAACGTCCGCACCAAAATGGTTCATGAAACTCGAAACATACCTCTAATCGGTCTGACGTTACACGTCCTCTCTTAAAAGGGCCACGAGAGACTGAATGCGTAGGCCTGCGATTGGCCCAACGTTACACACCCTCGACGAGATGTCTCGATGACAAGGGATTAATCCTTACTAGCTGGTGCCCGTGAAATATTCACGTCTTATTTGAATTTAATCGACTTCAGTTCATGACCCATAATGAAACACAGAGCTAGAATTTTGAACAGCCATATTTTGGATCAATAATATTTGGTGCGTCCCGTCATTCACCCCACCCCCCTTCCCCAGATCACCAAATTTCCCTATGCATCAAATTTCAGCAGGTTCGGATCTATAATATTCAAATGAGACGCACTATACGAAATAGGAACTCTCGCTTATCAGACGGAGGGGAGATGCTTCCCATCCTGAGAGAACCTCTAATTTCCTTAATAGCAATTTTAAGTGAGTTCCTTCTCAGAGGATTTTGAAGAGATAACGTTCGAATTTCACCCTCGATTGCTTGTATGCACATTTTCAGCGAGTTCCGCCTGTAGCATTCAAGTGAGATACGTCGTTCAAATTTCGAACGCCCAGGCATTGGAAGAGGTATGAGAGCATTGCACGGGATGAGGATCAACTCTATTGGACCGACCCGACCCGCCGATCGGCAGTTCGGTTGGCATTCGAGTTTCCTGTTGGTTCCAGGCGAATACGCCATCAGGTGTCTTTTTCTCCAGCCGCTTACAGCTGCCGGCAAAAAGATGCCTAGGTCCATTAGCGCTCGACGCGATTACGTCATTAAATGACGTCACTCTCGGGCAAGCGGATGACTGCGAAAAGTAGTGACCTATGAGAGCACTGAACAGGCCAACACGAACGTGACGTCATGGGATAGCTGGAAGCATCAACAGAGGCAGCAGAGCCTCTTAGAAAAAGGACGAACCCAGAGACCCCGAGTCAGCGTAGCGTGGCGTAACTTCAGCCCCCCAAGTTTGGTTCAAGACAACGGTTTAAATGCATCCGCCTCCCCCCTTCCCGGGGCGAAGAGAAATAAGCCCCTCCCACCGTTCCATTGGCGAAATCCTGGCTACGCCACTGCCCGAAGTTCAAGCTTGGAGGCCTGAGCGGGCTGCTGGCTGGCCCGATCGACCCAACACGTGTCGATCGGGTCACGTGACCGAGTTTCGGGTCGGGTGGGACTACGATTCGAACCGGACCGATGGGGTCGGGTTCAGAAAAGTTCACCCGTGCAGGCCTCCGGCGGACAGACAGGAGGACAGGAGTACATCGGCAATTATTATGCTAGTGTTGAAGCCCGTGCGCGCACGGGTTGAAATAAGTTGAATCAGAACATTTCGTGCATGACTTTCTGCTCTTTCTTCGTCAGTTTTACTGTTTCTGGAAGCAGCCTGCGTAGCAGCATTTTGTGTACTTCGTCATGCACTTTTATCCACTGACTGTCACTCCAGAACTTCTATTTTTCTCCTACGTCCAGTAGATCCCGCCGCAGAATAGTTTACAGTTCTCCACTTTTTCGGGACATTAACGCCAAAATGTAAAAATAATAATATTGGAGCCCCAACTAAATGCTGCAAACATACGTGAAGCACTGTCTTAAGCCGGTGACGGGACTGGTAATGCGACAAACTATGACACATGATCATTATCAGCAGTTACCATAGGAACAACTTTCGTCGTCGACAATGCCTCATACTCTCATTGTTGGTTGTGAGCACACAGCCCGGGAAGGCATTCATTACAATGACATTCTTATCGCTGAAATTAGGCTCCATGACGTCAAAATGGTAGAACTTTTTGACCCAATAGTTATCGCCACCAGGTTTCGAATGACAACTATAATTTTAAACTGAGGCACGCAGAACGAATTTGGAACTCTCAGTAATCAGATGGAGAAAGGGAAGATGGAGACGTTGTCAGAGACTCCCCATTTCTCTTTTGCAACATCCAGTGAGTCCCGTCTCGTGGGATTATAAAGCGACACAATTTCCGAATTTAAACAGACAGGCTTTCAATCAATTATAAGGGGATGCGTTTCGTCTTTAGGGAAATCCCAATCGCCTGTTTGCAAATGTTCAGCGAGTCCTACTTCTTAACCTCAAAGTGAGACATGTCGTTTTAAAATTTAAAAACGCCCAGTAGAATAGGGGAATATTTTGAGCTTGGTCTTGGCCGGGAAGAGGATCGGTTCGATATGATCGATATGACCCGTGCATCGGGTATGAAGCGAGGTTGTCAATCGAATTTCCGGTCGGGTGCGAGAAAATGCGTAATTTGAGACCTTGAATTCTGAAGTTCAAAGGACTAAACAGGCTTTGGACAGGTCTGTCCGGAAATCAAGTTTCAGGTCAAGTTCGGGTTATGTCATTTGAGCACTTCGCCCGGAAAGCGTTCGATATAATGCTATCCTTATTGGCCGAAATTTGGCCTCATTCCATGAAAATGGGACTTTTTTTAACTTTTGATCGAAGAAGTATCGCCTCCGGTCATATAAGCTTTCGATTTACATGTAATTCATGAAAATCCGTTGATCCATCTAGGAGGAGTTTCCCCGGACTGACAGCCTGACACAGACAGATTATCCTCTTATGTATTATTTATATGCCAATGGATAAGAGATGGCCAGGTATCGATTTCACACGACCCACCCCTAATAAAGTTTTTTTTGGCGTATAGGAAAGTTTTCATGAGTTTCGGATTTCCCAATATATTTGTCTTGCATGGTTTTCTATGCCGAAGGCACGCTTCGCCACCCTATTTGCTTGCACAGAATACCCTTCATTCTGAACTGTTCCACCCGAAAATGCGTTTATGCGCAGATCTGCGAAGGTCCCTTCGTCTGCCCTTGAGGGAAATGCGTCATCGGGGACCTGGAGTTCTCAAGCTTAGAGGCCTAAGCGGGCTGCGGGCCGGCCATGTCAGTACAACACGATCCACGTCTCGGAGCAGCAAAGCTCGGTCGACGATCGCGTTCCGGGTTGGGTGAGGACCACGATTCGAATCCGGCCGATCGAGTTTCAACTCGGAAAAGTCAACCCGTGCAGGCCTCCGACACGCAGAAAGACAGGAGAACCTGTAGAAACCGCGTTCGCAGCGTACTTTTTAGAACTTTTGACCTAATAAGTATCGCCTCCAGGTCATGAGCTTTCGATTGACACCTCAATTATTTAAATCCGTTCATCCGTCTAGGAGGGGTTTCCCGGAATGACAGAAAGACAGATTAGCCTCTTATGTATATGTAAAGGAATGGATGGATATATGGATGGATAGATAGGTCTAATTGGTCCCGTAAGTCGAGGATTGAGTTTCTTTTGAACAAAAAAGGTAGACCTAGGCTTGTCCCGGAGACAGTCCGTTGGTTGGGTCTAGGCCTAACGTTAGTGAGTTCCGTAGAGAGGGTTGAGGTTGATGTTTAGGTTGAGGTCGAGGAAAACCTTAGAAAAATGGTTTTCACATTACTTCATCCTCTATTCCTTGTGCGCATTCCCTTGCAGCTCTTTCATTTCGACTTTCTTATCCCCATTCGCATCCAGTGATGCGGTCGCTCTTGGGCTCTAGGCCACTGCTACTACTTACCTTCGCTTGACACGCGAGGTCTGCAAGGCTACACGGCAGGGGTGGGCAGGATACGGCCCGCGAGCCGAATCCGGCCCGCAAAATGATTCTATCCGGCCCGCCACTCTGTCTAGCAAAAGGAAAAATTAGTTCGTTCAGTCACAGAAAGGACCAATTTGAATCAACGAAGGAGCTGAGCTTGCTCATTTCGTTTGTCATAATTAGGCCCTCCTCCTCTTTCTTTCCTCCCCTCAACTCTCCTCAAAAAACCATGTTTCGACTACAGTCTTCTCTAGAATGGCGCTTTCTTGGGATTCATGTGATTAATTATCAAGATTTCACGCTTCCCGGGATGGCCTGGCCCAACTGTGAAACCTGTCAGCTCTGGGATTTGTGGCTATCCGAGTTCGGGAATCTAGCCTTTCCGACCGAGTGAGATTTTCTTGGATTCGAGCCATTTGGACGGATTTTGTCACGGACGGCCCTATAGGCTACACCACAGTGCACATTAACACGATCGAAGACAAACGACATGAAATGTTTTTGAGAGTGATATACTTCTTCTTATACTTCTTTGTGAGAGTCTGGATGGTCGAAAAACGTGATGCGATAAAAGAAACTGTCGTTCGGTTTTTATTGCAAAGGAAGGAATAGGACCGACAGGCAATGATTGTGCTATTGAGGCATTCTGCCAAACACTTGAATGCGGCCCATGATGCTCACCAAAACTCGTTAAGTGGCCCTCCAGCCAAAATAATTGCCCACCCCTGCAATACGGGATTCGTACCTGTACGCTTGTGGATGTGAAGGGGCCAGGAAGCTTCTTTTTCGGAATAGTCTGAAAGCAATAGCTTTGTTTTTGTGTGTTCCCTTTTTAAAATAATGGTAAGTAATTTTTGAGGAAAAGTGAGCAGAGCGAAAACGACTGTTTTCTATGAAACAGTCGTTCCACAAAAGAATATTTGATTTAAGTGAACACTACTCACTGACACCGAGAAGTCAGAGGCAGGGGTCGTTCACCAAAGGCAACGAACATTCGAGCTCGACCAGGCCTCAGTCTAAGACTCCGTCACAAACAGTCTCAGGGCTAGGACGACCGAGGAAGGGGAGGAAGGAAAAGACTTCTGGGTCAGCGAAGGAAGTAGCGAAGGATTCCGAATGAATTCCCAGAGACAGGAGACAAGTCTGAATGGAGTTTCATAAGTAAAGCATGTCTACGATTCGGCTCGTATTCAGAAGGAATGTATTGCAATTCGGATGATAACTATGAAGCAAAGAGCGAACATTACAAATCTTGAATCGAATGGGGGGAATATAGGCGAGAGACGTAAAAAGGGGGGAAAAATGGTAAATCATCGATAATTTTTCGAAATCAATTGTCTTTCTCACTCTTCCAGCCAGATATCAAAGGAACGCACGAGATATTACTACTGGGTGGCTGGGTTTGGATGCCAGTGTCTGGGGAATTAAGATTATTCCGTGAGCCTGTTGGAGTGAGGGGGACAAGTGAGACCGATGAGGAAGCCTTGACAGAACCTCCAACAATGTAGGTCAAAGAAACATTGACGTAACGGCAACCAATCAACCTACCCCAAGAATCGACGTATTCGACCTGAATTGAGGAGTTCTCTAGAAAAAGGGCGTATGTGCAAAAGATGCAATTTGAGAAAAACGATAAAAACTTATCATGGCTAATCTGAAGCTGGTTAAAATTTAATTATCTGTAAAATGGCATCTCAGACCTTTTTCCAATTGAACGTGGGGTTTTAATGAATTTCTTTATCTCACATTGCTGGGATGCAGGTGTTTATGCACATACGCCCTTTTTCCATATCCGCACTGCTGAAACTTTTTCTTAGTTTTCTTAGTCACCACTCCTTTCCAGTTAAAAATAATAATTAATCAAATAAATGCATCTACAGATTTCAAATAAACTCTTGAAGAAGAGCAATAAAAATGTGAATATTCAGGACACGTTTCATTCACCAATCACTCAGCAGTGATCCATTATTAATGTATTCATCGTCTGAATCTGCAACTATTTCATGGATATCTCAAACTTCTCACATCCTTCCAGAAGCTTCAATGACTCAGCCTCTTTCTTTCCCTTTCCTCGTATCTGGTTTCTTCCTCATTTTCACTTTCAGTTTAAAAGGACAAAATAATTCCACCAAAATCGTTCAGCATGCAAGTGCTAATGGAATATTCATGGACGCAGCCATATTGAAATTGCCAGGCACTTGGCCTGCTGCATAGTGAGATCATAGGAAAATCTGCTTATCCTTTGCTGAATACGCATGTTAACTACTTGCTGACCACCCTATCCTATGACTAGTCATCTAAAGTACCGCATGGACACGGATATGAAAAAAGGGCGTATGGGCACATACGCCCCTTTTCCAGAGAACTCCTCGATGAATGTCAAATCGACGCTCCTTTGTGGCACGGGCCCAAGATAAATAGAGGCACGGGCCACTGGTGAAACGTTCCCGTGAAGCGTGTATCGAAAACGCTTCATTGGATGGAACTCAACGAATTGAAAGAATTGAAGCACGATTCATCGGTGTGTGGCGCGCAATTAATTGCTGCTTTTCATCCAATGAAGCATGCATCGTAAAAATATTATGCATCAGTCTATTAGGCAGAAAAATATTGAATAAAAACGGCATTTTTGTCTTCGAAAGGTGGCCAAGCGAGAGAAACGTTGAAAGGATAGGGAAGAGACCCAGCAGACCTTAGGAAACTTTATTCACTCCTCCAATGTGGTCTGACCTCGTTTGCGATGCTTATTCCCACGAGCCGGAATGTCGTATTTTCTAGAGGAAAGAGGAGGGACATTTAAAATCGATGCAAACCAAATGCTTTCCAGCTGTCAATTCTTCGAGTAAACGAAATTAAAACTGACAAGCGGGTGGGAGGGAAAGCCCTTTAAAGTTTATATCTGATTAAGCAGAAGACCTTTTCCACATCCAGAAATAAATGAAGACCAAGGACGGAATGCACATTGAATAGGACGTTTCAAGAGGTAAAAAGGAAAAGGAGAGACAGAAATGCCCATCGAGCACCATTGAGAAGAGAGATCCTTGAAGAAACGTTGAACCTTCTCCTCCACACCCCGACACCTCAGGAACTCCTTCCGTCCCTTTCGACATCACCTTCAACGTAGGCCTACTTTCATTCGATTTTCATTTTCATTACAGTTCGCAGCTCGTGTGCCTCTCATTTTTAATGCGATTTCCATTTCCGTTTCGTTTTGCCGAGTACCAGTCTGCTGAAATATTAAACCATTATGTACCCTATTGTATGGGAGAGAGGATGCAAAGGAACGACCGGGGACGGACCCCGTGCCGGTACACCGTGATCAATTCGTTCCATTATGTCCTTCATCTCTCTCCACGGATTAGAGAGGCGTAAGGAAGCATATTAGCCGATATTGACTCTCACATTATATGATAGATTCTTTTTGCCGTCGGTCTCATATTCTCATTGGCGTGGAGGAGGATAGGATTGAAGGGATAGAGCCATTTGCCCTGGATGAACAGGAGGCGTGGTGAGTTCTTCCCAGAATCATTTTCCCCTTTCCCCTTTATCCTCATCACCGCCCCCGTCTCAGCCTCCCACACGCCTTCTCCCTCTCCAACTCTGTTGATCGTCCTGAATTATATTAGTCCTAAGAAGAACCCAATCTGTCTTGCATGCGTTCGCAAGGACTAGTTTTCCATCATGGTCCCTCCTCGGCCTATCGTGTTTTCAAACAGGCGTTTCTTGGCATTTTTTCCAGGCATACCAGGCCTGGTTTTATACAGAAGAGTCCCTAGTCCTCTCACGTTTTCTTTAAGAGTATTAAAACTAATGGCGGCTCGTAATATTCAGCTGAATATCACGAGCCGCCCATTATTACAACCCTAGAATTTGACATTTTGTCTGTACGAGAAGGCCCGAATGAATGTCTGAGTTGTAATCCCAGCGCCCAGCAAATGCCTTGACGTGGAGTTAACATCCACTCATAAGCGTAGCGTGGAGGGAAAAAGTGGTGGTAGGGGCACGGGAACTGAGATACAGTTATCATGCATTTCTGAATATTTACCTTCTTTTTTTTTGGCTTTCTCCGGGATGATGGAGATGCTAAATTAAACAAAAGCAATAAATTGATGACATCATGCATCACAATCTAGGCGGAATTCTCAGTGACTCTTTGAGTGGGAGGGAGGAGTGGATGCAGCGGCTGGGCCCGTGCCTCTACTTGCCCCCCCCCCCCCCGACGCTACGCCGCTGCATCCACTCCTCCCTCCCACTCAAAGAGTCACTGAGAATTCCGCCTAGATTGTGATGCATGATGTCATCAATTTATTGCTTTTGTTTAATTTAGCATCTCCATCATCCCGGAGAAAGCCATGCAAATTATCAACGCTAAAGTGCAATTATGTTTCGCAGAATATTGCAATGAAGTTCAGGGGTCAGATCAGCTGCATTAGTCTCTTCAATTGACTCAGGTAAGTTTCCACGCCTCCAGGTTCATATTTCATCCTGATTCAAAGTCTCTGTTCGCATACATTTATGGTACAATCCTGCATATAGATGAATAAGCAATTTCCAGGCAACACTTCGGGAAAACGGCTTTACATATTAAAGAAAACAATTACCCAAAATTTACATTTTCGCAAAATTTCTCCCTGCAAAATACCATATTGAATTGAATGTCACAGGCAGAGTTCAGGAATTATGAGACGATGAAAACTTATAAAATATGCATCGTGAAATCACTGATGAAGTGTGAATTGAATTCACACTTATAAGGACAGTTCGGATCGTGGATCCCCTTCCGATGGCTCACGTTCATATTTGAAAAGGCAATGCCACTCGAGCGCCTGCGCACGCGATCGGACATCACGCCACTATGCCAACAGCAACACCGTGTGAGTGTTGGTGGCATTCTTGCCGGAAAGGCAAGCAAAAGCTCGAGTCCGCACGCCGCTCAAAACGCGTCATATTCCACTCCGACAAGTTGCACCCACGAGTAGCATCTTGAGGCCTCACGATGGTGGTTGTACACGACCATGCAAAACGCCAGAGGGCGCGGACGTTGTTACATCCCTAAAATCACGAGCTCCGCCGCAAAAGAATTCCACATCACTCCGTATTGGGCTATTCTCACATCAATATGAAAACTTTGTCGACTATGAATTACATTAGAAGATGGAAATGTGGATGGAATTGCTGTTCCTCCTTCGTCCTTCACCGTCCGATGCTACTAAAGGGAAGGAGGGTGAGAAGGGAAAGGGGGTGAGAAGGGGATGATGAAACAGCTCGTGAAGCGACTTAAATCGGCCAGGACTCCGTCCTTCCTGCCTTCAATCCCGGAATCCTCGGAGTTCGATTTCAAATATCTCTCCGAAATCCCTCATCCGTAATTCACCTTTCCATCTGGGTAGAGATTCTACTCTGACCCAGACCACATCTGGCAAAGAATGCATATAGGAGAAGGGAAAAAAAATGAGTCCCCGACAGTAAACTCTCCTATCTCTGCACTTATAAATATTTTCATCAAACGTTCACTAGTCACAGACCTGTGAATTCCATCCAAAGTAGCGCGGCTAAATTCAAGGCTAAGAATGAATACTTGAAAAACCGGTGAAATTGAACATGCCCATGCAGGGAGACGAGTGGGGAAAATACCTTCACTTCGTGGCTTCAGATCGTGGAGACGTCATCAGACAGCTATTCAATGAAGATGCATTCTTTTGCCTGCATTCCTGCCGCATATTAGTCAAGAGATTAGTTTTGGATTAGTTTTTTTTCCCAACTAAGACTGACGAATCAATAGGAGTCAATGAAGAACTTCCTTTGTTACTTCGTATTTCCACTTCGTTACTTTGAAGAAAGTAAAAAAAATAGACGAACTATAAATGGGAGGGAACCCCATTTTCATTATATAAATCAATGGGTTAAAAGTCTGTCATTTTTACTATTTCCTGTTTAATATCGAGTTGATAAAAGAAAGTGTACTATTAGTAGTTATGCGGAGGAGCAAATGAAAAAAATGAAGAAAGGAGCACTGTACCAGTGCTTCTTTCGTCTCTTCGTCTCTCTCTCTCTCTTTCTCTCCCCGAGTATTTTGTTTTTTCTTTTGGCCGTGGAGATAAAATAAAAGAAGATGGATAGTGACGTGATTCGCCCAGGGTATGTTTTCAGTGACTCCTCTAATGAGTCCATAGTGCTTGCTTCATCCTCCTCCCCCGTATTTACACAATACTCATTACTCCGAACGGGATGGACCTACTGCATATACACCCAGGCTAGGAAAGAATCTCTTTTTTATTTTCCCTCGTCGGTCTCATGATATTTGGATGTCGGATCCAAGGGCATCGAATTCGTCGAGGATGAAGTCCATGTGCTCGTGGGTGAGCCTCGGGGTGCTAGTGAGCGTGAGGCGGAAGAAATTCACCAGTCCCTTGTGAGGCAAGGGCTGATAACTCACCATGAGGCTCCCCTTCGTCAACATTCGACGCTTCAGCTCCGGAGCTACCTATAATGGAACACCTTCCATGCAACACATTGACTTATGATCACCAACAAAGGCATCCCCTCCATGAAACTCATTAACTTCCATCAATGCTTTATTGTAAGCATTGTTGGCAGGAAATGGATTAATAAATAAAAAATGAACAGAGAGTGATCAAGTTCCTGGTGGTCAAGCAAACGAAAGCAACGAAGATCCATGAAGAGTTTGTAGCTGTTGCAGGAGATGCTGCTCTACCAGGATCCACCATTCGGAGAAGGGGAAGAGGAGTAAATGTGATGGTCCCGAAGGCAGACTTAGGCTATTTAAGCCTTTCACATATGAATTTTTTGAACAAAATGAAAATATGCCTTTTTTGGTTTAACGTTTCAGGAGGTACTCTGTCATAGTAGTCGCATGTTTCACCGCTAGAAAGCAACACTGAAAAGATTATGTGCCCATGAGTTGACTGCATACACCAAAAGTTTCGAGGTATGTGTACCAGGGCTAAAAAAAAAAACTAACTCAGGGTGCATTGGGAAACGGAAGCCTTCAGTTCTTTGTTCATGTCTAAGGTTGCGGGCCTTAAGTATCGGAACCGCCTGAATCCGAGTCACCCGCTTCACCTATCAACCTCAACCTTATTGCCACGGGGATCGGTATCTCTCTTATTCAAAATTGCTTACTTACCCTCCGAAGAGTAAAAATAAAAAAGTCTCAAACCGAACCTGACATGAAGATGGTCGAAACTTCGTGGAGGAAGAGCCGCGTAGTGGCCGGCCAATGGCTGCTACATCTGAAGTGTTCCGTCAAAACGTGTGCACTGCCAACTGAAATGTCACACGGTAGCAATATCTTCTACCGATTGGGGACAATCCTTTAGAAAAGTTTCTTCAACTATACTGATGCTGACTTCAGATGCTGCAGTACTTGGCCGGCCACTGTGTGGCTCAGCCTCCACGAGGTTTGACCAACTTCACACCCGTCTCCGAATGGTGGATTCTGGTAGAGCAGCATCTCCTGCGACAGCTACAAGCTCACCATGAGTCTCCGTTGCTCCCCATTGTTTGGTCACCAGAAACTTGATTTTTTTTTTAATTCAGCAATTTCCTGCCAGTATCTAAAAACACCTTGTTTTTCAAACATCTGCAAGAAAGGGCTAAGATGAAGCAAATTTGCGCAGTTAGGAGCTTTCTTATTGGGAAAAAAACTTAGAAATGTTCAATACTGAAAAACCAAAATTAGGCCTAATGAAATTCATCAAATTTTGAGAAATAATCACTACTTTCTGAATGAAACTCGTACAGGGTTATTTAAAAGTCGCTCCGCATATGGGAATGCACGGAAAGTGGTGAACTATACCATCGCAAATGTTAACTGTGTTGCCCACAGACGGCAAAGCATCGATCTATTCAGCGACTCATCTCCAGAGTGGATTTAAGCCAACATGAAAAGTGTTATCTAACGAAATGCTGCCTGAATCCTTCCAAATATACCCTGCAAAAAGTGTATTATTCCATATAGGCCGTGATTTTTTAATAACCCTGTATACTTGCTCTTACTAAAGCCATTTTAAAGAAACTTGCACCGTACATTCATTTACGTGCTCCTTGCAAATTCGTTCCTTCAAACCAAGGCTATGAGTAATTACTACAAAGAAATCGAATATTGAAAATAGATGGGAGACTCTATTCCCAGCAGAGCGCTCAGACTCCGTCTTCTTCCTTCTCCAACGTAAACGTGGGAATAATCTGAGGAAACTCAGATCAAAACCATATCGACACACCCATTGATTCATCAGTTATTACTTCGGGGGGGGGGGGGGAACAAACATTATTAAAACCATTTCCAAGCCCGAAGAATTCACTTTAATTTTTGAGATGGTGGCCTGGCTGATATGCAAGCAGAATGCGAAGCTATATCTCCTTACACCTCCCATATGGATTTGGAACCAGGGGGATGTACCCCTAGGCGATACTTCTACCTGTTGGAGCGATGTCCACCAGGGGAAAATCCGCCTGGCTCGAAATTCATGTGCGCGAATGGAAAGGTGGATTTCCATAGGGGGGGACGTCCACCTGGTTCCAAATCTACCACTTGGTTGTTTGACCAGGAGAATAGGGGGTGAACGTTTATTAAGGGTCTTTCGTTTGAGTACCTCCACCCTCGAAGTACCATCACCTTCGAGTGTCCATTTTCAATATCCAACTTCTCTTCAATCATTTCTCATGGTCATTGTCTCGTCTCGGCGCAAAAAAAAAAACTTACTGAAATTTTATAAGTCTCTCGGAAACAAATCAGCGTACGGACAGTGCAGTTTCGTGGGGGAAAAAAGTAAGAGTAAGAGCATAGATTTCATAGTTAAATTGTTGGGTGTCTTTTTCGCCACGCCCTCTATACATCTTGGACCAATAGGCTCAGTTAACCCACTCTTCTCTCTCTCTCTAACCTTACGCCTACTTTCTGCCTTTGATATATTTCATCCCCCCTGCATCCAATGCTTACTTCGAAAAGATGTTTTCTAATCACTTGGGTATATCTTTGTCATATCATCGATTGGATATGTTTGATCGGGAACTTCTTTCTGCCGAGAATAATATGAAGTGAAAATGAGAACGAGAGCTTGATACCTTGTGAAGTCGCGAGAACCAATCAGGAGTTTCCTCAAGGCCTCTTAAGGAAGAGGGGATGTACCAGAAGCAGATATTGGGGCAATGCTCTTCCACATTTCCCTCCGGGTTCACCAGGCGGAACCCTTCCCGGTCGCTCATCCTTTCCCTTATGTACCTATACATGAATGATATGATAGGTGCACTACAAACTGAGGTGGGTCACAAACCTATGTGTGTCACACCTTAGACCAGTGGTGCCTAACCCGCGGCCCGCGGGCAAAAAGTGGCCCGTGAGGTCCTAACCCACAATAAATACCCTTAGGTTTCCTTAAATAGTCTCCTACGATACTAGTGACTGGTCCGCGATGGCTGTGAGAGTAAGTTATTGGCCTCCTAACCGAAAAGGTTAGGCACCACTGCCTTAGACCATTACCAATAATTCTACAGGTGTAACATATTTTGGATACTCTATGGTACATAGAAGATTTTTTTGTTTCGTATGATTGAAGACAAAGGGGTATTACTTCCCATATAAGTATTGCACTGCAATGAATCGCGTAAATGGGCAAAGTTTTACAGTACTTTCTCATACTCGTAATGTAAAATAATGATTATGGTGCACTACAATACACCTTAATGAGCTTAATGAGCCCATGAGTATAGCATAGAGGAAATAAGCGGTGGGGGGGGTTTCCTCCCCGGAACACTCGTTATGATCCTGCCGAAATGAGTGAAAGATGGAATGAAGAATAAGGTGAACTAACAAATCACTGAATCAACTGAAATGGAATTATTTCGTTTCCTCAAGCCTTGGAATCCTATAATACGAATAATATTACGAAAGTTTTTGATATGCGAATTTTTTTTTAGCAGCTCTCAAATATTGATTAAAATTTTATTTTTATTTTTTAATATTCAATTTTCGAAGAGGGTCGATAGGTCCGCATTGGGCTAAGGGAAACTTATTGGAAGAATCTGCCCTATTTCGCTCTTTAAAATGACCTCTCTCTCACTCTCTCTCTCGCTCTCTCTCTCTCTCTCTCTTGCATGGCATTCAAATTTGAGCTGCTTGCATCCCAATTAGGAAACTGTTATATTCCAATAGAGAACCAAGCTCTATCATAGGTCAAGAGTGCAGGCATAGCAAATGAGCTCACCGAATGTGCAACGAAACACTCGACCTACGGATCAGTAATGAAAACTGAGCAGCAAGCCTGATGGAAGTGTACTGTCACACCAAAACCATCTTGTCTGGTAGTACCACAGGGGGGAAAAAGGAAACGAGAATTTCTTACCAACAGAGTTGTCTCAAAAACCAGATAACCCATACGTGCAAAAATTTACGAGGGAATCGGCAAATCTTTCTGAGAATACGGGGTGTCCCAGAAAGCTGCTATGCAGTTATTAAAAAAAAGAATACTCTCCCTACCAGGGGGGAGTCATAAGAGGGTTGGAATTCTCAGCGCAGCAGAGCGCACCTATGTAATACGCATGCGTTATCAAAACATCCATTTCACAAAACCAAATGACTCGCACAGGTCTAGCCATTACCATCCGAGCTCTCGCGGCGGTTGGTTACTCTCTCGCTCCCTTCACTATTCATTCCTCTTCATCAGTTTCTTATTGACGAAACAGAAGCACACTGACTCTATGTAGTGGCTTTCTTTTGTATTCCTTTGACTTTTCTGAGCATCAAAAAGGCCTTTCTCACTGCTGGATTCGTTTCCTTCAAACTTTCATCAAGGCATCCTCACTTAGCCTGCAGCGAAAGCACTTGCAGAAGCTTCAAAGGCCTCCTCAAGCCTTCGGCCGATTGGATGAGGAGTGTCTTGAGCAGCATTTCCGCCAATGGAATAGCGATGGCTTGAGAAGAGGCCTTGGATTGATTTCAAATATGTGCAAGAGTGCTTCTAAAATATATCCTGAGATGCCTAATGAGGCTCTGCAGTTGTTTTTGCGTTGCAGGACTTTCTTCCGCATCGGAACCATGAATGAAGGAGCAAACGATGCTCGGAGGGAGAAAAGAACTGAGAAGATGAAGTAGTTTCACTCATAGGTGATTATCTGTGTAGGAACATCAACAAAATTTTAAATGACGGCAAGTTGCTCAGCTTGAATGATCAAATAGTCCTTATAATCCGTCTCAGAGAAAATAGGAAATCAAGGACTTTCTTAGGGCCCTAGTTGTTCCAAGCCGGCCTCTAGGTATATTTGTCTCTCTGTAAACCATTTGCAATCCTCTCCACTTTACAATCAATCTAACAAATTTGTGCGCAGTTGTGTTTTTACATATTTGTAGATACTAGAAAGTCGGGGGCAAAAGGATGGAAAATGTGTAGCAGGGCACAATGCTTCGCACTGACACTTGCAATCGTCGTTTTTCGGTGGCTACGGTCGGCTTTTGCAATGGGAGAAAATCCGGCTGAGCGGAGTATGGGTGCGCTCCTAGACTAGCTTCTTTCGTCCCCGCTTATGGACATACTTCCTCTCCTCCACGCGTCCTATACACGCCACGTACCTTGCTCCCTACTCTATTTGAAGGAAATTCATGGAAAACGGCGGTTGATTCAGGTATGATGGAAAATTGTTTCCTAATTGTAATATTCATAGCTCAGATATCGCGATACGAGGTGCAAATAATACAAAATGGCGAAAATCAATAACTAAAAAAATAAGCAGTCAGCAATAGACCTTGCTTCAAGAAATTCCTTTTCCAGAGCGTAAATTACTGCGTGACTTGGACGCGCCTTCTTGAAATACCGACTTATTTCTCGCTGTAAAACTGGACCTTGAGAGGCACCATACACTGCACCACTTTGATTCGCACTTTCAACACTCTACAGTAATACTATCTGAAAGAGATGGTAAAACTAATTGTTTTCATGTTATTAAGATTTTCTTTGTATTCTACACCCTGACTAATTGAATTATTGAGGTTTGAAAATCATGTTTAAAGAAAAGCTTCGTTATGTTTAACTTATTTATCTCAAGTGCAGAGGGGGAGGCAATTTTTTGAACGGAGTACAGTAGTTTTATGGAAATCCTGTATCTGCAACCTGATAACAGATTACAGATGATAACAGCAGCTGAAACACGAGGAACTTGGGTGCCCCATGGGTACGTCCCAGCCCGTCTCAACGTCAGGGCACGGAGTCCAGGCAAGGAATGTAGCTCTTATGAGTAGCCAGGGTAGGGGGTAGGGGGGAAAGAGGGAAGCAGGGGCATCCTGGAAGGCAATTGAGGGCGGTTAGTGCTACCCTCCTTCCTGTCTCAACAGGGGTCCATTCTCTTTTCATTCCCCCCTCCCCGTTTTTTCCCTTCCTATCGATAGGTAGAGCATATACTGTATGTTCATCCATCTGTTTCTCAGGAGGGGGTATGGGGGGAGGGGGGGAGGAAGGGGTACTTGGACACCTTGGCTATTGTTGGGGTGATTCTTCATGAAAACATTATTGTAATTAATGTGTAGCATTGGGGGGGGGGGGGGGGGGGGGGGGGGGGAGAGGAACGGGTTCTGACGGAAGGGGANGGGGGGGGGGGGGGGGGGGGGGAATGAAGGTCTCAGGTAACGGTGTGTATGCCCATCCATTGCTCGACCGAGACGAATCGGACCATTTCAAAAGTACTGCGCAGTTACGGATCAAACGTGGACATTTGAGACAAGTGAGAAGGTGGAAATTGAAAGGAAAGGTGGAATCACATCGCGCTGTAGGCGAATAGTTATTGCAAACATATCAAGTGAATGTGGCGTGACGTTATGCATTTACCTGGACCCGGTGCTCAGTTTTCACTATACCATAGTACAGCCAGACAGAGTTGCGCTTTCCTGGCCAAAATTAAAAACTTTAGCATTTTATTTCAGAATTCAAGTTTAATTGCTCAAAAGCACCATAGAAACCATTCTATGTTTAGAAGGTTTTATATCCCATACATTGTGATTGAAAAGTATACTATTGGTGTCTTAAGGAACACTTCTATGAACAGTGGAGCAACTTAATGTTTTGAACCTTCTGACGGTAACTCGCCAAAACAGAAATTCTAGACCATGCATGCAATTTAATCCATGCAATCTATGCATGCAAATCCGAAGGTTCATATTGCAGAGCAGATTCCTACAGGGTCTTTTTTTTACTATAAATTTGTCCAAATAATAAATTTCTTAAGGTTTTGCATCACAAAATATACGTACTTGAACATGTTTTGTTAATATGAATGCTGATTCTATTTTCTTTCAATCATATTGTCAGATAAATACATTCTTTATTGATCATCTTCATAGGATTTTCAAGAACTTTCTGAGCTTCCTCTTCCCTGTTCTCTTGAAGATTCAGTAGTCGCATAATGTAATAGGTGGTAATAGGTAGCATAATAGGTGGTGCAAAATGGGGCAAGGGGCGAAACGGGGCAACTCAGATTTTAACCAAACCATAACCAATATCTATCGGATATTTACTATATTATAACCCCTCACCAGGGGTGCACGTTTTCAAGCCTGGCTGCGCGCTGTAAAGTACAGGGTGTCCATAAAGTGACTACTATGGGCGACTTTTTTTTATTATAGACTCTGAAGTAGCTATTTTTGTAAACTTTTTTAGACTGGCAACGTACCGACCTCGGAATAGTGTCAGATCTTTTCTCTTTTCATTTTGACACGGCCAAGAATTAATTTCCCACGTTTGGTGTTTTACGATTTTTTCATTCATTTGAATGGAAAGAAATTCAGACCAAAATCGAGGAAAACTTTGCCCTTCAAAACTTTTCCCCTTCGACCTCATTGCAACAACTTCTTGCAGTTATCACGGTATTGTTTGAGTAATTGAGAGTTTTGGAAATTCAAAATCATAAAAATTAAGAACTTACCAAACAAATTAGCTCAATGTGTCCACCGTCGATTTCTAGACATTTCTAAGTCCTGGCAATTGGATTGTCGGCAACATCCATGAGAATTCAGTTACTTTTCTGGTACATGACATGATAAATGTTCTCTTCCAAGTTGTTCAAAATCTGTGGGTGTGTCCTTGTAAACAATGCCTTTTAAATAGCCCAAGAGGAAGAAAAGTCACAAGGAGTCAAAATCCGGAGATCTTGGAGGACATTTGCCCTGGCTGATAATTCAGAATGCTACACCCCATATGTCTGAACCTGTTTTTGAAATAAGGGTTTGGTAAATGAATTCTCAGTCACACTAGAGTGTAGGAAAAAGAAGTTGTGACACCATTCCGAGGTCTAATGATAAACAGTCTACAAAAATTTAAAAGTTGATTCCTCCAGATTCAGTATATAAAAAGTTGGCCACAGGAAATCACTTTATGGGCACCCTGTAGTTTGTAGGCACACTAGCAGCAAAATAAGAAAACAGCCACTTTTCTTATTTTATTTCGAGTTTTTGATGAACGAAACAAAGTAACAAGAACAATGGAGGCGTCCGATATATTTTTGTTTAAAGTTAAATTATTGCATAAAATCATAAATTTTTGCTCACTTACTTTTATTAGTCAGTGTCTTAACCCTTTCAGACCTGGCGTCCATTCCAATGGACATTGCATTTACATTGTGTCTATGGCAAGTTCTTAGGATTCTCGTGTCCTTGCGCTCCATATTACGCTACAATGGGCGCAATTATGCATGGTTCAGTTCCATCAAAGGCCTTCTTTCACCCATTAGTGTTGTAATCTTCAGTTATTTAATTAAATGTATAATGTATAATGCATGGTATGATATGGTAAATTTATCAATAAAAAATACATATATAAAGACCACATATAAAGCATTAAAATTTCAATTACAATCGCGAAAGAGCTCAAAAATGCAAAAAAGATTATTATTCCGATAGCGGCCTTAATTCAGGTCTGAAAGGGTTAATCATAAACAGTGCTGATGAGGCAAAACGAGGTCACGCTGAGGGGGCGAAATGGGGCGGTATAGCGGCTCTTCATATCTCTTCTCAGTTGGATATAACTAATTATGACTAATTGCTGATGGCAAAGAGAACTGGGCAACAAAATGTCGATCGCCAGGCATCGATGACGACACGGATGAGGACGTGTTTGTCTCCGACAGATGTAAATAGGTACTTCTGATGAAAACATGGATTTAAAAAATTTTATAGCAACAATTTTTTTGCCGTAGAAGTTTCATTACTCTTTCGGTTCTAGGACTTATTTAATTAGGTATATATTATGAATAAAGACTGAAAAACAATATTTTGGGGAGTTCCCCGTTTTGCCTCACAGGGGCACCCCATTTTGCCCCATGGGTGGGGCTAAATGGGGTATTTGACAATAATTTTTAGAATTGTTTGGGGGAAAAAGCAGTCGCTGATTTCGCGATGAAGTTGAATCCTAGTCATAGGTAAGACATGAAAGGTACTGCACACCAATCCGAAACGTGCTAGGCCAGCTCCTAGGTACTGCATTTTGGCAGTTTTCCTTAACTGCCCCGTTTTGCCCCACCTTCGCCTACTTCACGAGGTGATGTGATAAGAAGTGAGAGACACGGGATCCTTCGGAACGAATTTATTAGCACGCGTGGATGCTCAGGAGGATTCTTGGAAGTAATCAGCATTAATTAGGGGAGAGCATTTGTGTGCTCATTACTTCTAGAGAATCCCCAACCGGAGCTACAATGTACATCTACTTGATCCCGACATTTTTCACTTGCCTTGGACAGCCATACATGCGTACCTTCAAATCATAAGCATTGGAGTCAGGTAAAAAAAAAAAAAAAAAGGTCGGACTCAATAGGAAACGCTGTATACACCCGATGATGTATGGCTCCTATTGTCAAAGTAGTAACTAGTAGCAGCTAGTTTTCATATAGCTGCTAAAATACAAACGTTAGATTCAGAAATGCCAAAATCGCACTCGATTACCTTTTTTTTTGGCACACAAAGAATATCAAGAAGTGAAGAATGGAGCTCAGAAATATAGGCACCACGCCCATATTATTTGAAATTAGAGTGTGATATCATGTAATGTGAACGTACTTACTCAGAAAGTTCCATGAAATCCATATAGATGTATCACGGGTTTTCTCTTCCAACAAGGTGGTTTTATTTTAACCTGAGCAAATCAGGGCATGGACGGTTCCTCAGCGTTTCGTTATGTTTTCCCAGCTCCATCTCGAAAATAGAGTGAGAGTTATTTGAAAAGTAATTGTAGTTTTCTGAAGCTTAATTATTAAGTGACTAGTGGGTAGTGTATGAGAATCGTTCAAGATAACTCAATGTTTACAATTTGGCCAGGGAAATGCACTTTTGTCCCATTGTTGATAGCTGAACTTCAGGTGAGCAATTTGTAGCTCACTGCCCACCTGCTGTGCATAGTACCCTGGTCTATGATATATGTTGCTCTTCTCTCTCTCTCTTACATATAAACCCAATAGATATTGGGGAAAAGAGAAGGGGAAGAGAAAGGTGAAGAGGCTGAGAAAACGGTGAGAACGGACCGAGCGCAGTGAAAGATGTTTTCTACGAGATTCTGGAATCCTCTATCTCCGTGAGCCTTCCACATGAGCCAGAATTTGAAGGCATCTACCTTCCTCCCACACTGGATGCTCTTGTCACCCGTGTCGTAGGACACGTCGTAGAACTTGTCCTTTTGGAAGAGGTACGTCGCCGACGCGGCATTGCACTCCAACAGCAGCCCCTATCGCGATTTTATAGAAAGGCAAGTGCTTACGACATCCACATGCAGTCGCTTTGATGGATTCCAAACCTGTTGGTGATCCAAAGGCCTACCTGGTGTCGCGTGAGGAAAAACGAACACTGAATGGGGACTCCGAGCATTTTGTAGGGATTCCAAGTGAAGCTATCTGCCGCTTCCACGCCCTTTAAAAGATGCCTTCTCTTTTCCGACATCAATAAACTTCCACCCCAGGCTCCCTGAGGAAAGGGAAACAAATAGTGCTCATCTTCAGCAGTAATAAAAATCTGTATTTGAGAATATTGAAATAAAACATGTGGATTGATAGCTGAATCGGATTTAACTCCTTTTGCGGAAGGATTCTAAAAGTAGAAACTGCTAGGGACGTTCGGAGTTCTCGATGGAGAAGAGCGTTAAAGAGACCAAAGTATCGAAGGAGAGAGAAGCACTCACGTCGACGTGAAGCCAGAGATCGTGGCTCTGGCAGATCTCGGAAATGGGTTCCAAAGGATCCATGGCACCGAGTACGGTGGTACCAGAAGTGGCATTCACCAAAAATGGCCTTTTCCCTTTCCGTTTGGCTTCGCGGATCTCCTCCTCCAGAACCGAAGGGATCATTCGTCCCCCCTTGTCCGTTTTCACTTCCACTATGTTCTCAGTCCCTAGACCCAACCAGTGGGCCGCTTTCCACACGAAGTAGTGGCTCTATTCACACCGAGCATACAATTTCCATTAAAACAATTAAGCTTACACAAATAACTTACATTTGATGAATGATACGAGTATATACCATATCAGTAGGTGAAAAAATTAAGAATTTCAAGGGTGTCACTCTGCGCTAAGAAAATTTCAACTTTTCAACCCCAACTTTTCACGATTAGCCCTCCGGATCTTAACAACCAAGCTGTTAGTTAATACAGTTTGGTCCAGGACTGATGGGACTAAAGACTCGCGGAAAGACTCGTCCCTCGCCGAGACGACTACTTCAGAGAAAACAGTGATCGCAAGAAGGAGAAGAGAAAATTCCTCTCCGATCCTGCCGAAGACTGAAAACTTTTGAAGAGTCCGCACTCGCAATAATCAATTACTTTACGACTAACATAATCGGATCGGCTAGTTCCTTCCTGCTGCGTGAGATAAAAATAGAACAGAATTATCTGGCCTCTCCAGGAATGAACCTAGTATTTATTTGCATTTTCGGCACAATTTATCGTGATCTATCACCAAGGCCTAGGAATAGGAATTATCATTAATTATCATTTATCACTCGTGCAAGTGGCAATCGGAGCCCATGTGTGATCTCTTACATGCTAATGAAATGGTATGGATATTCGTCTCACCGATACAGATACCCTCGAGAATAAAAATACGTACGTCTTGTGAGGTGAAGATGGTCAACGATTTGAGGTGAGCCATCCCTTTTTCCTTCACGTCCGGAAAGAACTTGTAGCGGGCCAACGGCAAGGCATACATGTTCGCCATGGCTCCTCCTTTAGGTCGATGAGAATTTCTCGTTTAGCGTCTGGGATCGGACTCGGGGACGGGGAAGACGAGCACGTACCGGGTGCAGTGATGCCATCTCCCGCGTCCCATCCGAGGAGGGTCAACACCTTCTTCACCACCGCCCGTTCGTAAAGGATGAACAGAGGCGCTACCTCGTACGTGTGCCTACAATCATAAATCCATCCATCCCTTTTATTCATCATTGCGTTCTTTCGTTCCGATATTCTAGTACACGTTCCCAAATAAATAAAAATTGTCGTTGAAAGATGCGCATTTATCATCTTCAAGGCTCTTTTATCATCCGTTCCTCCTGAAGAGATTCCATGCATTTGTAGTTAAGGGACGCCTTCGAGGATGCAAAATGTGAATCTTCCACCGACAAACCATTTAAACATAGAAGTGTTGCATCATCGGTTGCTTGGTGCTATGGCTCCGTAAACCTGCAAAGTTATGGAGCCAATTCACATAATAAATGTTATGTAAAGTATGTAAAGTCCAATGAGAGGATTCTCAGCAACGAATGGCGAGAAACTTGAATCTTGAATTTCACGGTATGAACTCCATCTCCCTTTGAAAAAGAGAGTAGAGGTTCCATATTGGCAGGGGTCGGGAACCTTTCTGGTCATGTGCCATATTAAGATTGAGCCAAGTGCTTCTGAGCGAAATATTTTCAGAACAGCAGAATTTTCCCTCAAGTTGGCAACAGACATATGCATTCGTTGATGAGAAAAATGAGGAACAACCATGATTTTCAGCCATGCCTCAATGAGCCAAACTTTTCGGCTCGCGAGACAAATTTGACTCATGAGCCATAGGTTCCACACCCCTGATCTAGGGTCTCCTGTGAAAGCAGTGATGAGCAAATCATTAATTAATTATTTCAATTTGGGTTGATTTGGGATTGGACTGAAATATTTCGTTTGATGAACTATTTCTTTGGATTCCATTCTAGGATTAAAACGATTCAGTCCAAATGTTGGAAATATTTCCAAATGTCTTCGAATCGTATGCCATTAAAAATTTTGGATCTATTTAATGAATATATGGCCTATAGTCTTCGTTTCAAAAGTCCTGAAAATTGTATCATAGGTTTGGTTCGAATTTGGAGTTAGGAAGCCTGGAACTCGGTTTGCATACGAGGTGTGGCTATTATGTTTCCAGACTGGTTTTATTGCTGAACTTTGAGAGAGAGGAGGGGAGTGGGGCTATGGCAGTAACATGGAGGGGAGTCTTAGCTTATAGCTGGGCAAGTTTCAGTTAGTGTATACGTTCTGGAGGGGAGTACTTTGAAGGCGATAAATGTGATTAATTTGTAAGTTTAAAAGTAAAAAATACAAAAATAAAGTCTGGAAACTTAATAGCCACACCTCGTATGATATCCCGGAGTGGAAATACTAGGAATTCGCCTTTCTCTTCCAAATTTTTTTCTGAAAAAGATACGAGATGAGCTCTGGGATTAGACCTGTGATTTCCTCATCACTGTTCGGGTGTGATTTGAAAGTCAATTTTCGCCGGAAAAATGAAGGAAAATATGGAATCTCGTGACGTAATGACAGAATGAAGGAAGTTGCCAGACGAGCAGAACCATCTGCAGGCGATGCAATGGGCCTAGATTCAAGATAGTTAGTGATATCAAGAGGCGATTTCACCCATTTCGATATTACGTGTCGAGGT
The DNA here is from genome assembly GCA_905338385.1 of Darwinula stevensoni. Lineage (NCBI taxonomy): Eukaryota > Metazoa > Arthropoda > Ostracoda > Podocopida > Darwinulidae > Darwinula > Darwinula stevensoni. Next base: position 19,322 of record CAJPEV010002384.1, on the reverse strand, counting down.
CGAGCGTTCCTTAATTTTAGGGTAGGCCTTAAAGCTAAATATTTATGTATTTTGTTTTGTTTTGTTTGTTTGTTTTTGACTATCCTAGTTGCTTACTGTCTAGTACCTAACGTCAACATTGCCCCTCACCTTTTTGCCTGTCCATGAAAGCATCCAGTTTCTTCTTCACCATCAATTTTTAATTCCCATATCTTTTCTTCTCATATACTTCTAGCATGTAAAAAATGACTAGAAATCATTGAGTTTTTATCACTTCATTTAAATAGCAAAGGGGAAATAAAATATTCAGAGTATATTCACGATCGTCTCCTCGGTGATGAGCCTCGGTGATCGTCTCCTCGCCTATATTCGCCCATGCGATGGCGGCCTTTCAACGTTTCGGTTAGCTTTTCCTCGTCGGTCGCGACGGAATTTCAGAGGAACGGAGCTCCGAGTGAGAGGTGAAACGAGAAAATCCCCGAAGAGGAAAATGGGAATTACTGGTTGGTGTTGAGGGCGTCGGTGAGCCAGGAGGCGGCGAGGCCGATCTCGTCTGCGCCTCCGTACAACTGATTTCTCATGAACGGCGAGCACGTCTTCACGCTGTAATCGATGACATGTTTCATCGTCTTCACCACCTCTGCCTTGGAAATTCCTGACTCCCCGATGCTCAGGTCCAGTTCTTCCTATACGTCGAGAAAAAAAAAAGCCACCAACGATGATATTAAAACCTCTCTTCTTTCCATCCTCGTCTTACGGACATTCTGAATTTAAAAGTGCAGAAAGAAATATTTGGAGACCGAGGTATCAACGGATCTGGACGAATAAATAAATAAGAGATACGTGAAATCGAGGGTATCCGCGATGCACCTGTGCACCATTCATCTGGAAGGGGATAAAAGAGGATTTCCCTTGCGAAAACGCCTCTGGAATCATCCCCGACATTTACATCACGAGGCAGAAAAACTTTGCAAAATTTCATGTTCGAGATATGTATTCTAAATTTAATCGCAGCATTCCGAGACGAAAGTAAGTGGGAACGAGGTGGAACGTAACTCCCATAATTTTTTCGGCTTAAGAACGGCGTTCCAACAAGCTCTTCAAGAGGAAATAGGAATACCGTCCATTCTTCTAGCAGAAACTTGAAGGAAATAATTACAAGTGAACTAGTCTCCTGCAATTAATGACAATCTGCTTCAAGTATATTATGATAAAGAAAAACTGAACGAAAAGTCCCAACTGGAGGTACGACAAGAGAGGGTGAGTTCAACCCTTCACTACGACCTTCCGACCGTTTCCATGCTTCCACAGATAGACTGTCGTCGCTACTGAACGATACAATTAAAAAAGATGACGCAACGAAGAATGGATCCGAAGACCTCGTGAGCGACGCGCTATATGAAGATCACTTCGAAAGTTCGCAGACACAGGTAAACCAAGATGTTGGAGTATAGCTTCAGATTACATGGAAAGGGAGGATGAATCATGCACACGCTCTCAGGTGTCACCAGCCGAGGCTGAATTCAAGTTAGTGAAGCATTTCTCCTATTTCGCCTATAAGTATTGTCTTGCCCCTGCAGATTTGTTGCTTTGTAAAATCAAAGACTCGAGGAACACTTGATGGGTCTGAAGTTTGAGTCCCGTGACGAAGGCACACCGGTCGACTGCGCACGAGAACTCCCGCTCGAAACAACAGGACTCTTCCCAACAACGATTCGCAAGCACGAAAAAATTACAGTCGCACACAGGCATACTGCGAGAAGGTACGAGCATTACTTGCATACTCTGACGTCAGTACTTCCTACGTTAGCGAACTTTCTGAGTGACCCTCGAATAAGTATGCTCCAAGACCGTTACCGATGGCAACTATATGCATCATAAAGAAAGGAAAAAGACATTAAAGAGAGAACGGAGAGGTAACCTCCAACTGTTGAGGATGGCGGAATCGGAGAACGTGGTCTGGAGGAATCATCCCGGTCACGAGTCGTTTATTTATGACCATATGAAGGACTTCCCGCAGATACTTCCCCGCAGTGGATGGCTTCGGAAGGTTTTTACCATCACGATTATTCTTGCTCGTATCTCCACTGCATGTCCGCGGGCACGAGATCAGACACTTTGTACAGCTGTTACAGAGGAGATCCACTCTTCGGCGAACGAGGGAGAACATGGTCGGGATGAGGAATGATGTCACTGCTCTCTCTCCTTATCCTCGACTGCATGGGAAACCAGTTCCCCAAAACAGGAATCCTATCTCGGAACGGAAAGACATTTTGTGGAATCATCTTTCGAAAAGAATGACAGGATGAAATCCCCTCAAGTACACACGAGTTCTCCTTCCTGGCCTTGTAGGAAGGGAAAAATAGATGACAAATATTGTGACACAGTCATTTTCTATGATAAAATAATCAAAAAGATCTCGCCCTCTCTTTACGAACATGGCAGATTTCCGAAAGCATGGTTGTCATGCCTGAATAAGTTCTCATGAGATAATGAAGTGATTTTCATGCTGGAAGAGAGACAGCGACCAGCAGCCATTTGGCGTTCCTGATGAAGGTCTCCCATGTATCATTATCATGATGAGTTCATATCACCATTTGAGATTCAGACTCCTTGCACTCAATAACCTGTCAACGTCATCTCAGGATGGACGAGAAGTTCTCAGGCGCCTTCCCGCTTTAAATTATTTAGCCAATGCTTCCTTCAACCGAAGCAATAGAACGCAGACACGGAATGCGCCCTCTTCTGTTAGGCGAAAAGACGAAAGGAAGTTCTATGAAAACGATGAACTCACTAGTGTTGATTCCCTACTAGGAACAAAGGCGAAATTGCTAATCGCAGCGCATATTTGTACCTCCGCTTTGATGTCCAAACTAAGCCTCCCTCCCCCCCTTCCATGATGCTTTAATCGTGCGTATCTTTACAACACAAGATCGCACCCGATTTGACAACAGCAGCACTGTGTGCAGTCATAATGAAAGAGCAGAAGGCTGTTAGAACCCCGAGAAAACGAGAGAGGGAAAGATGGAAGGTGGGAAAAAGCATTGCATGACTCCATTTCGCTCCTCCTGTCCAGTTGTTACCGATTTTCCTTGCCATATACAGGGTGTTCCAAAGTCATTTTTATCCTTCAGCCACAAGGTTAGTTCACAGTTATTTCCATTCGTCGAAATCAGCCCAATAGTTGTTGCCCCAGGCCGGTCCACGTCTCCCAGATATTAAGTATTTCCTGGCACTTCGAAACTATTGTTTGAGACCTCAAGAAGGCGCATAGCCTTCTTGGAGCAAGCCTTCAATTCAGTTAGTGAATCAACGTGATTTGTCCAATTCTAATCTGAGAATTTCACTCTCCGGCAATCGGTCTCTTTTTAACATTACGCCTCTGTACTTTCAGCATTATATGGCTACTTGATACCCACAACATCTACATCCTTGCACTGTGGGAAGGCCACTTGTGCTTCATTCACTGAAATTGGTCCAGTAGTTTTTTGCCCCATTGTGAACTGTAGGAAGAGTCACAAGAAGAAAACCAAGAAGCAATTTCCCAACCACGTACTGTCACATTTATGAGTACGGAGAAAGACCTACCGTTACGTATGAAACTTGGTGAACTCAGAGATATTGGCGAAAGTAGGAAGAGTACCGATTTGGAGGTTATGCGTGACCTTGAACGTGAATTTTGGAAGAGAAAAGTTGTACGTAGGGTTACATTCCAATAAGATATACCTACAACGTTTTTTCATGTTCTTTCGGCGAAAAGTTTCCCTTACATCTTCTCCCAGCCCTCTTCACCTCAACCCTCTGCTAACAAGGCCGTTTCGGAGGCGCGAATGAGAAGGTCAATGGAGCATGCGCTACACCCATCGATGAGATACCTGAGACCGGTATTTCAGTTCACTCTTCAAGCCGGAGGTTCTCAATCAAGGCGATGATGAGTCGATATCGTGCGACACGTAACCATCCGCCGAACATCGATCCACCTTATCTCTGAGAACCGTGTCTTTTATGTGTAGCAAGGAAACGGTTCCCAAGATGACACTTGTTCCCTCTGTTACACCACCACACTCAGGAGCACTGGAGGCTGACATGGTCGTAGCAGACGACATTTGCCAGAAAAAACCAATCGCAGACGGCTCTGGGATCACAGCCAATGACCTGTCGCTTAATGGTGGCCACCATAAGGAAACGTGCTTTCCACTTTGCAGAGGTCAATCGCATGTTTCCCTTACACTTTGTGTATTACAATAGTAGTCTATGTCAGTACCAGCGCAAAATTAGGCCTAGGCTTTCGTGAAACCTGGGAACGGTCATCCTTGGCTCTACCTTTGCTTCACGCTCTCGTTTGTTGGGCCCATGCTGGGCAAGCCGGCTTTCTAATTCTTACCCTACATGACATGACTATTTTCTTTCCCTATTCCAGGATGAAAATCATCACACATTTCTGTAATATCCTGTTACGACATACTCACAGGAAACGGTGGCACAGTGTAATCAAGGTGAACTTGCTTAGTAGAAATGTGTCAACCTCCTCAGTTTTCTGCCAGAACAAGCTTCCACAAAAACACATGGGTAAAGTTGGAGACGAAGAGGGACGTTACGAAGATGACCGCGATGAGACAAGACTTTCCACAAGAGAATATTTCAACCGATTTGAAGAGAAAACAAAAGAAGCATTCTTGGATGCCATTGGTGGATATGAGGAAGCTGAGAAGCATCGAAGGGGCCATGTTGAGTTCATTTATGCTGCTCTCAAATACATGAAGGAATTCGGTGTGGAGAGAGATCTTGAGATCTACAAGAAGTTGGTGGATATCCTTCCAAAGGGAAAGTTTATACCCCAGAATGTGTTCCAGTTTGAGTTCATGCACTTCCCAAAACAGCAGCAATGCATTATTGATCTTCTGGAGCAGATGGAGGACCATGGTAGGCTAGGCTACTATTTCAGCCTCAGATCACCCAAAAGAGGAGAAGCAGCAGTTTAATTCTTTCTTACCACTTCTGTCTGTAGGAGTGATGCCTGATGATGAAATGGGTCAGACCTTGAAGGAAATTTTTGGGAAGAGCCTGAGTCATCCTCAGAGAAAATACATGCGGATGATGTACTGGATGCCCAAATTTAAAAATCTAAGCCCCTGGCTCCTTCCAAATCCAGTCCCCACTGACAGCTTGGAACTAGCAAAACTTGCCATGCAGCGTATTGGAAGTGTTGACCTTCAGACAGAAGTTGAAGTGTTTGATGTGTGTGTGTTTGGCTAAAATGCCCTTTTTTTCATCTGTTTCATCTTCAAAGCTATCCCCATATTTGATTTATTTTAATATTATTTTTTCATAGGCTGGTGAGCTTGAGGACTCAATTGATGGGACGTGGATTGTAAGTGCTCAGAGTCAAACCCAGAGGAAACTGATTGCCAAGCACTCAACAGACAAGCCAATATATGTGGAAGGAGCTTTCAGGATATATCTCAGGAAAGCCTGTCTGGCTTACTTCATTCTGAGGGCAGAACCTGAGCCTAAGCCACAGGTGGATGAAGATGCAGATGATGGTAAATTTCTCGGGGAAATTCATGTTAGATGCATTGCTTAACATGTTAATGGTAGAGCCAGCTCTCTGGTGTGCCAGTCAGATGGCCCTAACTGTCTTGAATAGAGGAGACTGCTTGCTCCATCTCGGTATGGATTACTAGTGTCAACAGGGTGTGTAATTGAATTCCATGAATTTTCATTGCTTAAGAAAGAGTAAAAGTTATTTAAAGAAAATAGAACTGGTACAAGAATTTAAAGCAGTATAGGATTGCCATATTCATTTTGAGTCAGAGAGGCAGAGAAAGACTAGAACAAAAATGAGATGAAATTTGAAAAGCATGGATTGAACAAAGGATGAAAGATATATAACAAAACCAGGTAGGACAGAACCAGCCATCTTCCCACCATTGTGATCTATCTGGTGAAAGGCTCCTAGCCCAAAAGGCATATTCACTTGTCTTCTCCATCCTTTCCTCTTGTGCTTTTCATATTCCTGTCTATTCTGTTCCTTTCAATTCCTGCTCTCTGAACTGTGGAGTCGAACAGTTCTTCCTTTCTGGTTGTAAAAGGAAATAATATGGATTTTATTCAGATAATAACTATAGTGCTTCAATTTTAGAGCAAATGTTTTATGGCTTTACTGAGCATCATAACTATCATGTCAGGAGCATGGATGGTCACAGTGCTTCACTAAGAAAAAGAAATACTAGAGTATATGTAAGAAAGTTCCTGAATCCTAAAAAAATTCCCTGGTTTAGTATTTCTTGGTTGGAATTTTACCAAAAGGGATAAAGTAAAACTAGGCCTTTTACTTATTCATTAATGTTCTACAGCTTGGCACATCTGGAAGGTCTGATAATTGGCTAAAACACATTTCTATACAGCATAACACACTATTATACACCGTAGCAGAAAACACTTTGAGCCACTTTGATTTCTGCTTTCTAGTGTACTGTATCACTTCCTCCAGTGTAATCTTTGTATAAGATTTCCAATTTTCCATCCTGAAAAGGAAGTTGAACTATGGGAGTCTATTTCCCTGCTACTGAGTACAAGGGTTGTTCAAATGAAAAAGTGAAAATTTTCTTGCAGTTCATGTTTTATTTCTTAAAGTAATCTCTTTTGTTATGATTCAGATCCCAATGGTTTATAATCTATTTAATATCCACCTAATTAAATTCCTGCAATTGCTGTTTGTACTATATTGTAACTATTAGATGCACTTCATTGTCTGTACACAAATGCTGCCAAAATAGCACACTTTTCAGATGGTTGAAAACATGAAAATCACTTGATAAAAGGTCAATTATATGGTGAATAATCAAGTACTACCCAATCAAGTTTATTGATGGTCAACATAGTGCCTGCCCTCACACTTTTTGAGGAACTATCACATAGTCACTAGTATCATATATCACTAGTCTTTTACTGAAGAGTTCCAGTTGTTTGTTTTTGGAGCCTTGACTAATCCCCTAGTCTGCAGCCAATTGACACTGAAACATTTCAAGTTCTCTGGATGAACTCATCAATCTTTGCAATGTTTGCTTTTGTAATGTGATGAAGCATTGTTCTGGCCTGGGTGCTAGACATCTTCCCAACTGACATGTCTACTTCAGAAATGTTTATGCCACTGGTATAATCATGGCTATGATGAATGGTTTTTGGTGCTAACAGCACTCGTTCAGGCATGAAGACACAACTCTTGCAATATAAAGTCCAAATTGTGCCTGTCTCCTATGGTGTGAACATGGCCTCATGGAACCGTCTGTAAATATGTGGAATCCCTTTTCTTTGCTGCCTAATGGGTCCATCCTTCATAGAACTGTATCTCCTGGTGGGAGTGGATCTAGGATTCATTTTCAGAGGGCCCTAACTGATATCAGTTTATTTTAGTGATGTGTGATTGTAAAATAAAAGGGAAGCACTGTGTTTAGCTGAATATTCTTACATTTTAATTTTAAAACAATGAATAGTGTAATGTACTTACCACTACCCTTACAAACAAAATTGGTAAAATTCTGTTAGAAAAATCAAGGTTGTGAGAGGATTGTAGTCTCCTAGTGGCACTCTACCCCTAGATATACCACTGTATACTAGGAACAAGGTAGGAGTTGGGTCTTGGGATTGCCTAGTTCATTTTAAAGTAGTTTTAAAGTTGCTACAGACCAAATACTGAGAAGAGTTGAGAAGTATGCTAAGTGCAACCATGAAGGATATTCAAACATGAGAAGAATTTTGATTTCATTCTGCATTGCATATTGGCCTAACTTAAATGCTATCAAAGTTTAATGGTGACTATATAGAGTGAAAAAAAGAATGAAAGAAATTACCAAAAGGATGCAGAAAAAGGTATTGTTCTCTTTGTCTATTCAGAGGTTGGGATGCTGCAGCACATATTCCAGTGGAAGAACCCCTTCCGGGAGGTACCCAAAGAGAAGCTCCTACCACCAGTGCAATCATCTGTTCATGAGCAGGAAGATGGAGTGATTCTTGCTGCTTGTGCAACAGGCACTTCAAGCAAAGACTCCCTTCTTTCCTGGATTCGATTTCTACAGCAGACAAATCCCCGACTAGGTGACATCCCTGTTGTGTTCAGTTTCCATTCTCCTCTGGGTAGTGTTGTGCCCATTGAACTGCCTAAGGATGAACCTGAACCTCCAAGCAAAGCTGAAGAAGATGTCAAAAGACTTCATGGTGGTGTTGAGGGAGATGACCCTGAAGAAACCTTGGAAACTAAGATGGTCAATTTCAAACCAATACCCGGGTGACATGAGTCTTTATTGTTCTCATTTTGATGAATTTTGTTGTTCCTTGGATGAAGAATGACCCTTGGCAAGGTATCACATTAAGCTTCACTTTGGAGGAAGTAACTGAGAGCAGTTAATCACAGCAATCCTTCCAGTGACTTCATGTCTCTGACATTCTTCCTCTTATCAGCTGTGGTGAAGGATTGTCCGGGTAAAAGTAGGTCAGCAGAACGCCTAAAGCATGACAAAGCAACATCATAATTAGCAACTTCTAACAACATGCATCAAATAGATTCAAATGGAATATATTTATTTTCACAGTGAGCTCCTTGGAATAACAAACTTTGTTTTAATGGATTCCCATGGAAGCCTATTATTTATTGAATAAATTCAAGTTAAACAAATCTGGTGCATGGAATATCTTATGAGTTCCATGGTGCAGGGTGACCGTACTGTTCATAGATGTTGCCACTACTTAGAATGTTCAATATAGCCATTGTGCTGATGTATTATGGCATCTAAGTGAGGAGTGATCTTGGAAATGGTAGCATACAGCATTTCTTAAGAAGCTGTATGCACTTCATGCTTTTTTGCAACACACTGATATCCAATTTCTTTTCATGAGATTATTGGTTATGGGACTAGTTAAAGATGCATGTGTACTGTTATAGTTCATTGATGCTTCCAGATCTCAAGGCTGCAATTTGGCAGGATATGCCCACAATTTCTCTGGAGTTGTTGTGCACCATGATATCCAACATCATTCCTTGCATGGATGCCATATTGGACTGTCAATGCAGAGGTTCCCTCTGTTTAACTGCCATTTTGTTCTGGATTTTTTCATCCCATCATGCTCAACATCATGCATTGTGCCTCTATTGTGAATTTCATGTCTCTACCTCCCATGGCTTCAGAGTTACACTAGTCTTAATCCAAAGCATAGGCACCATGTATATTTGAATTAAAATATATTTTAAAATGTGCAGGAATATGACACTTTTGTCAGGTGAACAACATGTTAGGAACCTGCACTCGTGGCAGTGTTCCTGGTCAAGATTAAGCAGACTTACTGAGGAAGGCAAATCCTGCAAGCAAGCAGAAGATCCCGAACCAACCAAAATCTTCAGAGAGATACTGTGTCAGAATGGAGGTCAACGGTGCACTAAATACCTGCAGTGGGAAGAGAACAAAGACCATTTTTATGGGAATATCTTCCCTCAGAAATGTAGGAGGGGTTGCTATCTACTTCCTTTGGCAATCAGGAGAGAGGGTCTAGCTGCCTCCACATGTGGTGCGTTTTCTCTGTGAATGGGATGGATCGCATGATGAGATCCCCCTGGGTGATGTTGGTGCATTAGCCCAGTTAGGAGTAGGCTACCAGACAGCTGCAACCATCCTCTCTCCCATGCTCAATTTCAGCCAATACCCATCCCTTAAGAGTGAGCTTGTGGTTAGTCCTCATGTTGCTAATATAGTGCACCTTTCCCAGTACTTTGTGTAATTTTTCCTTCAAGGGGACTTTTAACACCATGGCTATTATTTTATATTCACACTTATGAGTGTCCTTCCTCTACCCTATAGATCTGGCACTATAATAGTGTCTTCTCTTACTCCATTGCCTCTGCATCTGTCGATGACAGCATGCCTTCCTTAGGTGGCCTCCTTCTGTCCCTATAGATCAGACCTTGCTAAAACTTCAACTCCCAAATTGCACACACTGTGACTCAATTTTTTGGATATTTCTGGCAGGAATCTGGTCTGGAGCTGTGCCTTAGTTGGCTTAGTAGTTTCGGGAAAGGCACACAGCTGTCAGGGCTTTGACTTTGATGCTTGTTGCCACCAATAGGATTTGGATGCACATTGTTTCCAACTTGATTATAAATGCCCTCTTTCAAGATTCATATTGGACCATCAGATGTGTAGGTTCACCACATCTTTCCCTATGCCTGGATCTAAGATTCCAGGCTCTCCATACTTCACTGAGCTGAGATCTCCTTGCATTGCACAATGTCCGTTCAATGCTATTGGAAGAACAAGCTAACCCTTCATCATTCACTCACTTTATTTGGCAAAAACTATTGGGCTGAGCAATGGCGGTTAAGAAGCCATACTATTAGAATAACTGTCAAGGATTGAGAGGCATGCCGGCTGACTCCAGGATTTGTAATAGGGTGCTAGGCTGCTCCAACCCAGTCTCAGTCTGCACCAGCTGTGCTATTTTGCTAGTTCCCCTCTCCCTTCTATCCTATATACACACCCTTTCTTGTAGCTGCATCATCCTAGACAAGTTGGTCCTGTTACGATTAGGGTTGCCAACTCTTCCGGTTTCACTTGGAGAGGGAAGAAAAAAGCGGTGAAGCAGCAAGCTCAGTCTGTTCCTGAAGCCAACGTACTCATTCAAGTTCAAAGGAAATTATATTGAGCGATGGCTATCGTATTCAATGAAGGCTAATAATAATAGATGCACCTTGGGACAGGGGCCCGGGGCAAAACAAAACCGGAGGCCCTTTGGAGGCCCCCCTTGGATAGCAGGGCCCGGGGCAGATTGTCCCAATGCTCCCCCCCCCCCCCCCCTTCTGGGCGGCCTTGCCCTGGGATGAGGAAATGCACCAACCCCCCGCCGAGAGCAGGAACCCCCTCAACTACGTTATTCACCTCAAAATTATATCTCCAGGTCTGACTTGAGGAACAGTAAGCAACCCTAGTTAGGGGAAACTAGAAACAAATGATACTGACTACAATACCGGTACTAAGACAAACTCACTGTGTTGCTGAAGACAATCCCATAATTAAGGCTCGCATATGTAGGACCAAAGGTTTGGTAGGTGACAGTTGGAAGGAGGACAAAGGTCCCACAAAAGGTGGCATAAATGGCAAAAATCCAGATGGTAAACATCAGTTCACCTCCCAAAGAAGTTGCCAATAATGAGAAGAATTCTGCCATGAGCAGGCCGGTTACCATTGTCATGGCAAGCTGGAAAGAAGACATTTGCACACAGTCCTAATCCATCTTAAATTCAAACGGCATGGTGCTCCATTAATATGGTATCCTACCTTGTAAGAGGTGTCATCCATGAGTTTACCCCAGAATATTCTGCCGAAAGAGTTGAAGAGAGCTGCTATGGCACCGACTACGGAAAGGTAACGATCATTGCTGATGAATGTTTGGCCAAATGGCTTGTACATGGTGGAGATATATCCCACAGCCTGCTGGTTAAAGAAGAATGTCAGCCATAGCATCCACAGCTCTCTTGTTCTCAAAACTTGGGATGGTGACAGACTTGAATCTTCCTCTGAAAACACCGAACACTGGGTAAAAACTTCACCGGAGGCATACAATATCTCTCTCATTTTTGCTTTCTTACCCGAAAGAGACAGAAGGTCGATGACACCATCGACTTCATTGTTCCCTGGCTCCATAATTGTTCCGTAATTTTGATGATTCTTCACTCTGATTCCTTCCCTTTCCTATATCACATCAATATGCGCATTTCATTTCGTGCTATTTATATAGTGCCCCGATATACTGTAAGTTGCTTCGGAGACCTGTTCGAAGTGTTGAGGGGGGTTCTTCAGAAGCAAACACCCAATCACTTGGATAACTGCATAAGTTCCACCCATTATGAGAAATAAGCTTGGCACCCGATTCAAGATGTCCTCGTCTGTGAAGTAACTGCAAGCCAAACGTTACAAGATTCATGTGTCGGGAAAGTTCTACACTTCTACATGGGACAGCTTATCCGCAAAATCTTACCCAGAGCTACTGACAACCTTGTTCTCTGGGTTGAGGTAGGCCGTGTGAGCGAAGTTGAAGATGAAGGCTCCAAGACCAAATCCACCAACGATAATCCCATTTACAAGTCCTTTGTTTTCTGGGAACCACTGCATTAGAAGGATTCACACTGCAAGATTTCAATGGAGATTGGAGATCACCCAAGTTTTTTCATGTGGACTGACCCGCATGCCACAGGAGAGGGGAGCCATGTAAGCTGTTCCTATCCCCAGACCAAACATGAACCCATACGTGACAAATGCCAGCCAAGGAGATTGGACGATGCTCCATCTTGTTGTTAGCACTCCCAGACTAAAAGGGATGAATGGGTAAAATCAAGGACAGGATTAAAGGAAGAAGTTTGGATCAAGGTAAAGATTTTTTCCCTGCTTAAAGAAGAGGTTGAATAAATCTGTCAAAAGTTAATATCTGAGATGGTTGCCATAGTGAGGCTCATTATCCCATTCCGAAAAAGAAAAACTTCGCTCCCATGAGCTTCTTGAGTGGATCGAGTTCGCTCTTTCCTCGTTCAAGGCTACTTTTGTCGGAAAGCTCTTCTATCTCCGTCGATTCTTTATGCAATGCATGACGATTTTCGCAGGAGTTTCGGCGGGATAATCGAACAATGATAGAAGGGTTCATCCCACCCACTACTTCGCCGCTCAGGTTTTTTTTTTGTTGGAATGGTGCATTAGCTAGTGCTCCAATCGAAAGAATGACTGGAGTCCTGGAAGGCATCCGGGCAACCCCTCTGAGATTTGCGATTCTAGTCTTTCTATAACCCTCCTTGATTTTCGCGATTTTACTCCCTCTAGCCACCACCCCAGCCAAAATCCTGTCATTTTCATTTGCATATCCGAAATACAGAAATTATGAGTGCAATGAAACCCCCCGTTGGTATTCCTAGAGTCAAGTCGACTAAGCGTTAAGTCGCCTTAACGACGACGGTAAACTTTCATCAGTGCTCAAAATGAGACAGGATGTATCGTGCCTTTTGACCCGAGCCATGCCGCCGAGACTGAGACCCGAATGCAAAACCTCCTTTAGTTAACGGTCCATTAAATCCATGGACTCCTCTGGAGGAGAAAGAGCTCTTTAGCTTGAAGGTCCCTTCAACTCACCTAAATGAGATTTCAGCATTCGGGTCTAATTTTTTACCTGAGCCATCCCGCCAAAATGAAAATGGAGGGGAACGGGCATCTCTGCATACCTTGAAGGATGTTAAGGTTTCACGCGAACATCAATTTGCACTGAAAAGAACGGTTGCTTGGGGTCGACCCAGACTAAGACTCGGACTTCGGTTCTCCCGAGGGCCAAAGCTCAGCGACCCCCTTTGGGAAGGGGCACCATAAAAGAAAAAGAGGAACTAATCCCAGTCGAGAAAATATCTCATTTCAAGCACCGACCACCACGGAAATGCAATAAAGAGCGGGAAGTATATAAAGTCGACGTATCTTTAACACGTTTGGGACGTTGGGAACCACGGGAGGTACATAGGCATATTGTTTTCAGTCTTGGGGCAGTGAGGACTTGTGACCATCACGTGCCATCTCGTATCATGACTGTCCCAAGTCACACGAACGCAGACGGGAGATGTCGTGTACCACAGGTAGCGGCACAACTTTTACCGTCAATTTGAATCGTCAACGATTTTTATTTGCAAAAATTATATCATTACTGGAGATAAGTAAGTACACTAAACGAATAATACTGAATAACGAGACCCCTCCGTCATGGAATGAAAAACAGAAAATTCCCTTCCGTGTCCAACGCGTTCAAGCTACTCAACTCGGCCACCTCTGCCAAAGGACGTTAAACTTCTACGGAAACCCACTAAGTCGACTTGACTTGACTTGCGGACGCTCCCATGGAACATGTGCAATCGAGACCAACTGACCTCAGGACTTGACCTGACTGGGCGAGTGCGCATGCAGGAAGCGTCCCCAGTTAAGTCGACTCGGCTAAGTTTTAGCCAAATCCATCCATACATACATAAATACCGCTTTTCCCAACTTAATGGGGTCGCGGTTCAAGCATGCCCAGGAGCATCCTCCGATGACCTCGAACCTGGGCAATAGACTTCTGCAATAGACTTGGGCAATAGACCTGGGCAATTCAGCTGGTGAAATGCCGAGCTTCTCGTGTCAAAGCCGAGCGACGTAAGAAGGTTTTGGTTATCCGTTTTTCAGGAGGACGGCAACGTGAACGTTTAACTAAGCGTTCAAGTTACAGATATTCGAATGGCACTTTGGCTACGCGTTCCAGATCTGGAACGGCGAGTAACATCCACGGATCTCTCCGCAAATGGTGTTCGAACGACATCCAATCTAAGGGCATAGTCGACTCAGTGATACAGTGATACACAGCTAGGGTACAATCTGGTAAACTCACAAATTCCCAGATATCCAAATCCAGCATTTTCCCCTTGTTTTGAACTACTGCAACTAAATATTCTTTCCTTAAGAAGGGGTTTCACTATAAGAATGAATTTTTCAGTTTGCCTACTGGACTAACGTTCTTGATTCCTTTGTCTGATATTAGTTCATCATGGTCGCATGCAGACGTTTCAACCATTGGCTGTGTCTCTGTCCCATTCTTCCATCATTCACTATCCCCAGCAACATATAGTGCTTCCTTTCTGTCCGTCTTTCACGGCAAAGTAACCGAAGTTCATGTCTGGGTTGCATCCTGCTCCTCTGATGACGAAGACATGTCAGTTGCTGTCCTGGGGATGGTTTGGCTTTTGGATATTTGGGACCCATCTCGAGCAAAATCTACATTTATATTGATCGGGAAACCCATGCTGCAGACGCGAGACAGCTGTCTAGAAACCCAGCCTGGGCATACTGTACCTTGAATTTCAGCTGCTTCGCCATCAATAGTAGCTTTCCTTCCTGAATGACTGACTTAAACGAATCACACATCAATCACGCGCTGTACCGAAGTTCAGGCGACTATTAAGTCGTTCCTGATTGGTAGATTTTACGTCGCGATCACGTTCCTGGGAGAACGGCTGGAAGAGCCCCTTCACGTCTTAGACGTCTTCCTCACGCGTTTTAAAACTGCTGGTGACGTCACCAGTGACGTCAGCCGTCCGACATCCCTTGCCGTCCTCTCAAGAATGGGTTACCAAAACTCCCTGTTATCGCTCCGCCTTGCACGAGGTCTACCGACAGGTCTTTTGTCGGTCATCTTGGCCTGGAAGACTCCTCTTGTTCGTCTCTCGGGGTATGCGGCAGACGTGTCTAAACTACCTGACCTGAGACCTTTCGATCCCAAGAAGCAGCTGCTCGACATGGAGGCTCTCGTGGATGCCAAACTCAAAGGAGATAAAAGCATTTCAACAAAAGCTCAATGGTAAAGTGGTGATCGATGCTGAGGTTACCGCATTTGTGAGTTGGAGGGAAGTTTGAACTTAGAAGAGATGATACGTTTTTTATTTTCTCAAACTTCGAAGAAACCTCTCCGTTGACACGCAGACACCGTAGTGTTTGCATGGAGTCCCTGTTCTATTTCCAAAAAAAGGAGACCTAATTTAATCGAAATGGAGCACAGTGTCCAAGGTCCCATAGTCGAATTCCTCGCAAGTATCGGTTCAAGGCTAGGGAAGAGACGTCAAGAGGCATTCCTGCCCATTGTAACATCCAGGGAGTAAGTGGGGAAATTTTTCCTTTTGGAGCAACCTCATGTTCATTACGCGCATGCGATTGGCTACTATGGCTCCTGAACTCGTCTGTTCGCATACGTTGACACGATGCATTTAGGAAAACCGACTGGCAATGTGTCCGGACAGGCGTGGGATTTACTCGAAACGAGATTTACTCGAAACGTGATATCTCGAGTGCGGGTCTGCGCAAGGCAACACGCAAACACGAGATATCTCGGATATGTACCTCAACAGGTGAAGAGACGTAGGCCTATCTTATTTTGTAAGAACTAGGGGCCTTGACACTGGCTTCTATAGCTCCTAAACTCGTCTGTTCGCATACGTGGACACGATGCATTTAGAAAAACCGACTATCCGACTGTCTTTGTTGCTGCATTTCAACATCGTGCGTGTCCAGGCTGAGTGTAAGGTTTATAGCAGGGCTTCCCAACCCAGGGGTCGCGAACCGGTGACTAAATGCCAAGTTGTATTTTCTTTGCTATTTTAGCGCATAGGTGGAGCCTGTCGAACTTCAATCAGTTCTTGGGTCCTGAATGGTACGATCGTGATTTTTGGGTTCGCGCGTGAAAAAGATTGGGAAGCCCTGGTTTATAGCTTTCAGGCACGTATCAGTGGCCCTAGGCGTGTTCGATTCCTCCTCTCCAGCGTTTACTCAGGAGTATTCACGGCGCGGGGCAGCCACTACATCATCACTTCATGCATTCCGCGCATTCTCTATCCAATAAATGAAAAATCATTCCGTAACCCAAATCTCACTTGGGTTTTATGTAGCCCTGCAGCGAGAGGCGGGGAGTGGGAAGTGGGTGAGACATGCACATTGGGCCCAAGGCCATCACCCTCTCCGACCTCAGTTGTGTGTATCTCGGTCTGGTAAGGGTCACCTCCCCGATCATACTCAGCAACCAAGGTTGCAACGGCCCTCCTCCACGTTTAGTCTCTAGCTGTGGTCACCTTTTTTTTGAATGGCTGGAGAAGCTCTGAATTCGCTAGATAACCTGACGGATCAAGGAACCTGAACTACAGGGTCTGCCAGTAAAAAAGGAGACCCTATACTTTATGCTATAAAATAATTGTTGTAAAACGATTCTAATTTAACTTCAACACGTTAAAATATGTTTAACTAGCAGTCTTGAGTGCAAATTTGAAACCCATAGCAGTACTCATTTAAGAATACCATGAAAATAAAAAAACAGTCATACGTTTCAGCAGTCTGTTCGCCCGAGTTACTCGTTTTTCTTCATCAGCAGTACTAAGTGTCCAAGGACACTTTTAAAAGGCCGAAGTCGAAGATCCGAAATCCGTGCAGGAATCTGTTCCTGGAGCGATTGGGCGACAATTGTGACACCGTTTTTTTTTTCCCAACAAGCCGAGAAAAGGAAAACGTCTGACAACCTGATTTGGAGATAGGGGAAACGGTGTCGCATTTGACGCAGACATGCCTGGAGGGGAGGGGGAGGGGGAGGAAGGGGGATTCCAGAAGTAAGGAGTCATCGCGAAACTCATTCTCTCCCTTCCCTCTCACACTTCCAATATGCATTCAAGCCCCACTTATATCACGAGAGCAATGTCATTTATTCTCTTACACCGTTTTTTTATTTCCCGACAAGCCGAGAAAAGAAAAACGTCTGACAACCTGATTTGGAGAGAGGGAAACGGTGTCGCATTTGACGCAGACATGCCTGGAGGGGAGGGGGAGGAAAGGAGGGGGCAGTCCAGGAGTAAGGGGTCATCGCGAAACTCATTCTCTCCCTTCCCTCTCACACTTCCAATATGCATTCAAACCCCACTTATATCACTAGAGCAATGTCATTTATTCTCTGAAAGATTCCCCAAAAACAAGAAAGTCATTCACAACAGCTGGGACTGGGCATAGGCATCGGCATCATCGCAGAATTCGTGAAAATTTAATTGCATGCATTGCAGAGAACGGCATTTATTTTTTTTAACACTGGTTTTTCTCTCATTTCAATGGATTACTTATTTTTAAATAGCGAAAATGGCAAAATCGCCATATAGGCTTTAGCAGCGGTTCTCAAACTGTGGGTTCCAAAAGGGTCTAAGGGGGGTTGCGAAGGAGTCCCAGTGGGATTGGAGATTATTAATAAATTTATTTTCATTCACATTTTTCATGAAACCAGTCGAGCCATGTTTTCCGAAAGAAAATCTTCCTAAGAATTTTTTCCTATTACAGCGAAAATAAACTCCATTTGAGGAATAATCCAAATTTTTAACATGTTGGGGGATACTTGGAAAAATTATAGAGATTATGTACCGTTAGCTTGCCTTTGAATTTGCCGGGGATGCATATGCCCAGTCCCAGCTGTTGTGAATGACTTTCTTGTTTTTGGGGAATCTTTCAGAGAATAAATGACATTGCT
The DNA here is from genome assembly GCA_905338385.1 of Darwinula stevensoni. NCBI lineage: Eukaryota > Metazoa > Arthropoda > Ostracoda > Podocopida > Darwinulidae > Darwinula > Darwinula stevensoni. The sequence goes on along the minus strand of CAJPEV010002384.1, from coordinate 1,256 downwards.
CTAGTGATATAAGTGGGGCTTGAATGCACATTGGAAGTGTGAGAGGGAAGGGAGAGAATGAGTTTCGCGATGACTCCTTACTTCTGGAATCCCCCTTCCTCCCCCTCCCCTCCATGCATGTCTGCGTCAAATGCGACATCGTTTCCCCTATCTCCAAATCAGGTTGTCAGACGTTTTTCTTTTCTCGGCTTGTTGGAAAAAAAAAACGGTGTCACAATTGTCGCCCAATCCCTGGGGCATCTTCTTGACAGAATTCTCGAAAAAACTTCTTCAACTTTCTCTTCTCTTCTTGCACTTTATGGGCGCCCACTACCTGGTGTTCTTTCTACTCCACCAGTATTACCAATTTTCCAAAGTAATTTATCCAATCCACCAGCTGTCCATCCTTCATCTGGAAATTCTGCTAACAATTTCTTTATTCCATATCCCTTTTCAAGCCTGTAGTGCTTTTTAATTAACTTGTCTTCAGGTAAAAATGGAATTTTGGGATCCGAAAAAAATATAAAATTAAAGTTAACACACAATTTATTACCTGTTTTTATTTTTTCATTTTCATGGTATTCTTAAATGAGTACAGACATGGGTTTCAAATTTTCACTCAAGAATGTTGGCTAAACATATTTTAACGTGCTGAAGTTAAATTAGAATCGTTTTACAATTATAGATTTTATGGCATATAGTATAGGGTCTCCTTTTTTATTGACAGACCCTGTATTATCTCCCAAGACTTGTGGAACTGAAACGAAAACAAAATAAATCGCTAAATACTAACAAAAGACTATCTTCGAACATCATGAGATCTACCACATGCCGACTGTATACAATATCTTCACCGAAAGAAGTAAATTTCATATCACATGCTAAGTGATACCAATAATGTCAATCTATTTTACCGAAATACCGACTCAGGAATACGCCTACTCAAACTTATTCGTACACAAAAGGACAGGCAAGAAATATGCGTATCCAAGAGCTCGACCATGAAAGTGCAAGGCCGGAAACCAACCAGACGAGGGACAGAGAAGCCAGACATATGATCTTGGGCTTTCCTACGCAGTACTTTCATGCAAGAGCAAGTTTTCCCGCGCAACCTTCAGCCTCTGGCCATATTCACTCTCATTGTCCTTGTTAATGAATGGTGTTCTATTATATTGCCATAAATAATTTATATTGATCCGTTTTATATTTTGCTGACGTCGATATAACCCATTCGGCACAACAACGTTGTATCAACATTGAGAATAGGTTGAAACGTT
>CAJPEV010002383.1:28907-45540 GCA_905338385.1 Darwinula stevensoni | reverse complement strand
AGCGGGACTGGTTGGGATCGCGAACGCTGGTAACATCTTTTCATTGAATCTTCATTGGATGAAAAACAGATGTCACTCGTGTTCCACCACCATCAGCGCTCTCCCCCTACTCCAAAGGAGGGGGGGGGGGAGGGTGAATTCATTCGATAAGCACTGTACGTATATGCGATCTCTATGGATCGCAAAGGCGTGGGATGAAGTGGGGGCGATAAGGCCCGTTGGTCTTCTCAGAAGCCTGTGCTTTTCCTGCTCAGATAACTCGAGGTTCGCCCTATCGTAAGAGCTTCGTACAAATGAAAAGAAAAAAAAGACGAATGGGGCCTAGCGTTCGTCCATATCTCATTCCTGAGTCAGGCGAATATGGAAGGTTTCGGCTCGCTCGTATTCATGAGCACTTACATAGATGTAATTGAAAAGCAAAAATGTATACAATATTCGTATAGTCATTGTACGCTGCTGATAATTTACTATAAATGTGAGAGCCTAGCCATGTACAACTGGAGTACCAGTCCAGGTACAGTACCTCTATTCCTCTGGCCCCAATACCCTTGGTTTCATCCTCCTACCCTGCATCCGACTTTGAAAATAATTTCTTACATCGATACTTTGTAGGTCTATGTGAATTGTCACGGAAAATTCCAGTCCATATGTTGTTCTCGATGGTTCTCACTTCCGCGTCGCGTCGAGATGGGAGGTGAATATGAAGTGTAGGACGCCAAACGTGGTATTTCACAAGTACGCCCAGCAGATTTTCATTCGGGATGCTCTGAAAGTTTCTGACCCAGTAGAACAAAGATGCTGACAAGATTAACGAGACTTAATTGATTTAATTGCATTCCGCATTATCAAGAATACCCTAGGAACCAACTCCTAAATCAAAACAAGGTATGACAGCGGATCCGCAGGAACCATGGATCAGTGTCCCGAAGCTCTTAACCAACCGACGGATGACATTTGCTGCGTTGGTTTCTCGCTCCACTAAGAATGGTTCCACTAAGAATGAAAGAAACTTCGGAGAGACGAAATGAGAAAGAGTATGAAAAAGACACACCAATTTTAAACGCTGCCATTTACCACAACACCCATAACAATGGCAGATAATTACGCGTGTATATACCAAATCGGTATTAGTATAATATATCTTCACACGGAGGTTCGGTATTTTAAAATGAATTTTTTTTGTTATTTGAGGGTTTTAATACTATTTGTTCATTAGTATTAATGAATACTTCATTAGTTGTGCACACTTATAAGTATGGCAATTTTCGAACTTGTCTTTTTTTTTCAAATCGATATTTGTCTCTGCCCTGTTGTGTTTCACTACAGGTAAATTCTGCATGTCTCTTTTCACATTGCAAGCAACCCTTGAAAAGGAAATTCTCAACCTTTTTCAAATATGGAGGACCAGAGTGGGTTAGGTTAGGTTAGGCTAGGCTAGATTTTGTTTTCATATGCTTATATTCTTCATACCCTTCTGTCCTGCAGACAGTCTTAGCATTGGTTCGGTGTGAAAGACCCTAGAGTGAGAAAGTCAAGTAATTTTGGGGGGATGATGGTTAGTTGCGTTAGGACCTTTTCCTAACGCAACTAACCATCATCCCCCCAAAATTACTCTCTGCCTTCGGCCGCGATTATTTTCTAACCCAATTGACCCGTCATTCCCCTAAGCTGCTTGACTTTCTCACTCTTTCGGCCCAACATAGAAAGAATGCAGCTCACTCGGTAAGTGTTTATCGTTAGTTCTCTAAGGTTCTAGCTCGCTAGTTCGCTTGGGCTTCGTGAAAACCCAAAAAAGCTGATAGAATAGCTGATAGTCTGAATACTGAACCTAAAATTGATTTTGTTCTTCAATAAGAGGATACGGATACAATGATTGTGCTTTTCTGCTTTCAAGATTTGTTGAAACTTCTTAGACGGAAGGCAGCTGTTATGATGTGTGTGAGAGAGGAGTATATTATTAAAGAAAACACGGAGGCAATATTCGATAAATTCCAAATCAATGAGTTTGCACAATAAATGAACTGTCACTTATCTTATTTAAGATCTCGAGGAATGTATAAATTGCATTCAGCCTACCGAATTGGGGCACCCATTTATATTATATAATTATCTGTAATGGGAAATTAAATGTGTACTTATTCTCTCATCGGGCTAGCTGGAAGATCTGGATATGACTTCCGCTGCAGCAAACCACTTAACTACTCTTAATTGCCATGAACGGATAGGAATTTCCGACTATAGCAACTAGAAATTCCAGGAGTAGAAGTTTAACGGAAAGGAACTCCTGGTTCCGAACTGAAGTGGCAGTAGGAATCAGTTGTAGAGTATTATCTACTCGCTATCATGGACGATGTGGGAGGGGGAGAGTGCAATCGATTCCACAGCCATGTTAGATAAGCCTTGTGGCTTATCTCCGACAAGGGAACAAAAGACATGAAGAGCAGTGGGTGACTAGAATATGTGGTGCGATTCCTGCAAAACCCATACTGAGGATTCTCTATATATCACTTAATCGACATTTCATTTTGGGAGTTACTACATAGAAACTTTAATAATTTGTCTCGCCTTTCCTGTGACCCACTGTGGTTAGTGATACAGTTACGAAGAATACATCACCTTGTTTTGTGATACATCCATTGTGATTCAAGTGATACAAAACCAGACTGGAACGTGACCATACCTAAACAAGCGAAAATATATTCAAGAAACCTGAAATTAAATTGCACTGAGACATGTGCGATATCATGGGAGAACTTTGCTTCAACCTGTAGGATTCCCTAACCCTATAGCCAACGTGCAATGTCGAGCCCCACTGACGAAGGCACGTCTGCAAAAAGTTCATGATACCAACTGAAACATTGGAATGTATTTAATGCATTTCTAGGACTCCTGCATTGCTTCAGGTAATTATCAAATTTCATTAAGGCCAAAATTACCTCATTTTTTGCGTTTGAAGACTGCTAAGCATTATTACGTAATTGTTCCCTTTTTTCTTGCTTGCATGATTTCAGGGTTTACAGACTCCTTCATAGGTCTCAGCATAACTTTCTTTTTCCACTCGAAGACTGCCAATTCCTATAAATGGTTTATTTGTTAGCCCTTAGGGAAAAGATCTTGCAGCACTGGCGAGTTCAGTGTGCGACGTTGACCATAAAAGCATAGTTAACTTGCGCATTCGGAATTGTCTGCTTTTAACACCTTTACTGCCAAGCCCTTCTTAGGAAAGTGCTCCCACCAAGTCAGAGGGATGCTCCTGCATCTATTGGACTTTGAACTTTGGTGTTTTAATTCGTCGTGATACCGTTTGAGAAAAAATGTCAGCCATAATCGATTAATATTGTCTTATTTACATAATGTTTCATTTGTAGCTAAGTACACCACCAACAGGTGACGTGACTTTGAACTCACTCATTAGGTCTATTTCTATTATCAGATGAATAAAATTTCCGGTCAAATTCTTGACCAAGAGGACACGACACGTCCATAGCTTATTCCTTCGTGGAAGTGGTATCTTCAGATATTGATGATTCTGATAGTGGAACTACAAGTGCATCACCTCTTGATCTTAGTAATTCTGATAATGATAGATTAATTGACATAGGTTGTGATGCGATGGAAGTAGATGATGACAACCATGAAGTTGATGGGATTAATTAGTAGTTGAGAAGCGATTCAAAGACGGCCGGGAATCGGTCCAAGATGACCCTCGTGCTGGACTTCAAAAAACTGCCGGCGACGTCGCAAGAGTGAGAGATCTCGTGCGTTGCGATCGCCGATTGACAATAATGGAGATAGCCAATGACTTAGTATGTAATGTTTAACGCAATTTAGGCCTTTTTAACCTAAGATTTGAAGATGCGGCGCGTGTCTGCCACATTCGTTGTTGGCGGGTACGACGTTGTTGGCAGTTTTTGAAGTGGATGAACGTCAACAACGAGGGTCATCTTGGACCGATTTGAATTTAGCATATCACTTACAAATGGCACTTTTGCCGAAAGCACGGTTTCCGAAGTTTTCTTTTAACAGTTCAATTGTTTCCGTAGCAGATTTCCCAATTTTTCGGCAAAATGTTATAAAAATTCTTTGCTAGATTTATTCATTCATTTTTCGCACCATAAAATCTGCCAAAACAGAAAAACACGTTTGCACTCAACATCTGTTTGTACAACATTGATGCAACGCAGGGGCGTGATGTGCAAGATCAAACAGGCTTTCATGCTGTCTAGACATAATGTGTCCATCTCTAGTCTGACGCGCGTGGCGGCGTTAGTCCATGAACTTTTCAATCACACTTCGTAAGTAACACTATTACACCGTATTCTTTTTGGAAAACTGGGACTAATAGTGGACTGAAATGATCTGAGGAAGTTCTGATAACTTGTATGGGTCTTGCCACAATGCCCTCATTTGCTCAATTGATCATCAACCAGATTTACCCGATTTTACATTGCATGTTATGTCTTGGAACAGGTTTTAAATTACTCCATTGCATGGTGCTCTTTCATGCCAATAGTAATGTTGGAGAAGGTGATTGCACTGCCAAGCTTTGACTTTTACTTGTTGCTCTGGGGAATATTTACCAAAAGACAGTGAAACCTGGTGAAATGATTGGCAGTATTGAATCAATGGTACCATTACCTAGTAGACTGGCATTTCGCCAATATATGCCATCCAAAAGTATGTGCCGATCACTACTGAAAAAAGAATTTCTACATAAACAAGCGGAGAAGATGATCAAGATATACTGCAGAGTTTGTGAGATACAACCCACCATTGTTCACGTAATGCTTGACAAACCACCTTCCTGATCGAATGAGTTCATTTTTCCAAGAAAATTGTACATTAATGTTTCAGAAGTCCATAACATGCTATTTATAATTCACTTGAGGCTAAGCCTTCGAACTGCTGAGCAGAATGCAAGCAGGCATCAACTAAAACAGGTCGAAATAGCCCCGAGTAGAGCGTCATGGTATCGTGTCAGAACATCAACACCAAAATTTGAAACGACAGAGCATTGACCACAAAACATCGACGAGACGAAACATCGACGGGACAAAAAATCGACAAAATGAAATGGCTACGTTCCTTTTAGTTTTAATTTTAATTTTTTGAGACTGCTTATATTACATAACTTCTAAAGGGGCTTCCTGCGATCGTCTATCAATCCAGGATGACCGATGAAAGTTAGCTTGCGGATGGCATCTTGCTTCAGGAAGCATCTTGTGGCGACAAATTGTCCTTCTATATGGAAGTTTATTGTGTCTCAGGAATGAACAGAGCCTGAATGAACTTAGGATGGAACAGTATATTGCATCTAATATATATAGACGATCGTGACTGACTGACTGACTGACGTTAATTCTAACCATGTTCTAGATAAGTTAGAAATCTGAAACTTGGTAAACATGTACCTTTTGGGATGCAGAGTTCAGAAAAAATCCGACTTTGGAGGTATATGCCCTAGGGGCACAGATTATTGGGGGAGAAGTTTTTAAAGATATATATTGTGACGGATTAGGAAGGCATCGATGGCGTGATTGGACATGTTGGGTTCGGTAGTGTAGTGGAAACATACCTGACCGGTAATCAGCAGGCCCTGGATCAATTCCCGCCCCTTCCTTGGTGTTCTTTCCGCCTCTAATTCATTCCAGGTCGCGTTATTTATTCCCGCTCTATAAGACAATCTTTTGCCTTTGTAAAACGGAGAGACATGGGAAGCTGAAACTTGACATGGACATGCTTATCAAGTGGATGAGTTCAGGAAAAATGGAAAATTTTAAATCCATGCCCTGTGGGGGCATGCTTTTGGGGGTCGACATTTTCACGTAATTTTTTTGTCCTGACGTATTTAGCTGGTGTGAAGAGACTTATGGGAAAAACCTATTGGGATGCTGCGTGCAGAAAAATGCAGACTTCGGAAGTAAATGCCCTAGGGGCACAAATTTCAAAGGGAGATTTTTTCAAATAATTATTTTGCATCAGTGAAACTGATGAACATGAAAGCTGTAACTTTGCATGGATGTGACTATAGAGACAAGGAATTACAGAAAAATATTAATTCTCAATACAACCACTGGGGAATTTTTTCGAAGGATGATGTTTAAAAAAAATGTTGTCATGGCGAATAGGACAGAAATGGTAAGGTGAGATTGGCGCACGTATAAATGACATGAGATTATTATTATTGAGTTGAGGGAGTATTCAACTTTCGTGGTGCATCCCCTCCTGGCATAGCTTTTGGGTGTGTCGGCCTTTCCGAACATGTTTTTTCACTAGCGAAAAGGGCAAACGTATAACGTTGAACCTTTGTGGGCATGTAGTTCTCTAAGGATTGATTTAGGTAAAAAAGAAAGTGTACTTTTCTGTTAAAAAGCCTGAGGGCACATATATTGCAAAAGGCGTATTTTCTCGATCCAAACAAAACAGAGGGCGCTAGAAAAGTTACACTTGCCAAAGAAGATACCTGATGGATAGCTGAATAAAGAAAAATGTATATTTTTATTATATATAGATTATGGTGAGTAGCTGACTGACGGATAAAAGTCGCTATTGGCATGTTGAGTTCAGGAAAAATTTCCTTTGGTGATACTTGCCATAGGGGCACACCTTTTCTGGGAACAGATTTTCAAATAGTTATATTTGCTTCAATCAAACGGAGACATATGGGAAGCTGTAACTTGGCAAGAACGTGACTGGGGATAAACTGAGCTCATATATCAACTGTCAAATTTCCAGAATATTTTTTTGGAGTGTGGGTATATTTATTGAAGGAAATAAAGTTTTCACAGAATTTTTCCTATCCCAGTGAATGAGGTAGAAATAGAAAAGTAGCAGTTGGCGTACCCATAACGGACGTGATGTTGATTTAAGGAAAAATCCACCTTTTGGTGTGCGTCTCCTCAGAGCACAACTTCAGGGTGTGTCCCTTTTCCAAGCAAACTTGCTAATATCTTAATACATATGGACGATCGTGACTGACTGACGCTAATTCTAGCCATGTTCTAGAAAGTTTAGGAATCTGAAACTTGGTACACATGTATCTACTGGGATGCAGAGTTCAGAAAAAATTCGACTTTGGAGGTACATACCCTGAGGGTACACGTTTTGGGGGGAGATTTTATTTTAAAATATATATTGTGACGGATGAGGATGGCATTCAGAGAGTGAACAGGTTGTCCCGGGTTCGGTGGCGATGTGGTAGCACACCTGACCAGCAATGAGCAGGCCCGGGTTCAATTCCTGGCCATGCCATGGCTTCCTTTTGACTTTTCCTGCCTTCCATGTTCAGTTACTCATTACCCCTCCATATCATTATTTCTGCCTGAATGAAACGGAGAGACATGGAAAGTTCAAACTTGGCAAGGTCGTGCCTACCAAGACAGGAAGCAGAAGTTCAGGAAAATCTAAAATTTATTATCCATGCCGTATGGGGATATATTTTTTGGGCCGACGTTTTTAACAGTTTTTTTTTTCTTACCGCATTGAGCTATTGTGGAAATATGAAACTAGGTACATAAATATCTATCAGGATGCTGGGTGCGTAAAAATTCAGACTTTGTAAGTAAATGCCCTGGGATCACAAATTTCAAAGGGAGATGTTTTTAAATAATTTTTTGCATCAGATAAACTAATGAACACGGAAAGTTGAAACTTTGCATGAACATGACTGAGACAAGGAGTTAAAAATGTTGAGACTCGATACATCAACTTGGGGAACTTCTTGGGAGGGCTATGTTTTATAAAAAAAATTGTCGCTTTGAATTGGACAAAAATGGAAAAGTGAAACTTTGGACACGTATAAATGACAATATTGAGTTTAAGGAGCATTCAGCTTTCATAGTGCGTCCCCCCTGGGCATAACATTTGGGTGGGTCGGCTTTTCCAAACATGATTCTTCACCAGCGAAAAGGGCAAACGGATATGATTGAAACATTGTGGGCATGTATTTCATTGAGGATTGATTACTGTAAAAGTGGTAATTTTCGGATAAAACGCCTGAGGGCACATGTTTTGCAAACGACGTATTTTCTTGAATTTTCTGATCCAGCAAAACAGAGGGCGCAAGAAAGTTTCAACTTGGCAAAGAAGTACCTGATGAATAGCAGAGTAAAGAAACAATTCTACTTTTGTTATATGTAGACCATCGTGAGTAGCTGACTGACTGACATAAGTTGCTATTCACATGCTGAGTTCAGGAAAAATTCTACTTTGGTGATACATGACATATAGGCAAAACTTTTCGCGGAACAGATTTTCAAATAGTTCTCTTTGCTTCAATCAAACGGAGACATTTGGAAAGCTGAAACTTGGCAAGAACGTGCCCGCTGACGCACTGAGCTCAAATGTCAAATTTCCACAGGGGGGTTCATATTTCTTAGGGACGTAATATTTTTAAAGAATTTTTTATATCTCACCGAATCGGCAGAAATAGGAAAGTAGCAGTTAGCGCATGCATAACGGACGTGATGTTCATTTAAGGAAAATCTCAACTTTGGTGTGTCTCCTCAGGGCACAGCTTTTGAGTGGGTCACTTTTTTAAACACTTTTTCCACCAGCAAAAAGAGGAAACGTATAAGGCAGAAAATGGGTGGCATGAAGTTTCCTGAGTTTACATTTTTAGAAGAAATACAATTTTCGTTAAAACCGATCCGGGCACTATTTTTCAGTCCCATTCTTCTGAATTTTTTTACCAAACGAAACAGAGACCGAAAATTTAAACTTCCCTCAGAAGTACCTGTTTGATGGCTGAGTATAGGAAAAATCCTACTTTTGAAATATGTACCTTTAGCGTAGATTATTGGAGGGAAGTATTTAAAAATGTAATCTCCACCTTTACAAAAAGGGACACATAAAAAGATTTCAATTTAGGCACACTAGAAATCATAGAAACAATTATTTTTTATAAAAATCAAGACTTTCGTCCCCATGTGTTACGTATTTCAATGGGGACGTAACTTAAATATGTGTTTCCCATTTCGCAAAAAATAAATGAATTACTCACTATCCAAGGTAAGGAGAGCCGAAGGCACAACCATGCCGAGTTCGTTTGCCCGAAAGGCAAAAAAAACTCGCTAGTATAACATATATTGCACCAGACCTCACCCACGTCCCGCGGGATCCTCTTCGTTTGCGACAACGTTCCAACAAACATCAAGAACTCAGGTGTAATTTTTAATTAGCATCAACAGAAAATAATATTATGAATGGGATAACATTCTGAATTCAAATGGCCACACTTTGAATCAATAATACGCCTTACGTCATCAGGGAATCCTCAACTGGATTTATGCAAATTCACAACCATATCCGTCTTGTAGCATTCAAGTGAGGCATATAGTTGAAATTTAGAGCACCCTGGCATTGGAAGAGTTATGATTTCGAGCCATGCACTTGATGAGGATGAACTCAACTGAACCGACCCGACCCGGCCGGCAGTTTGTTTGCCAATAAATTTCATTATTTGGTGCGACCGAATACGCTTTCAGAGGGTTGTTGCATTCAGTGACTGACGGCACGCAGTGACCTATGAGAGCACTAAGCAGATGAGCACGACCGTGGCGTCATAGGATTGCTGGAAGCGTCAGCGAAGCCGCCTAGAAAAAGAACGAACCAAAAAATCCTTGAAATTTGAAGCTTAGTGGCCTAGGCGGGTCGACCCGATTGGCCTAACATTACCCTGGTGGGGGGGAGGGGGTTGGCGGTAAATGTTGGTTCCGATCGAGCTTCAGGTCGGATGGGACCATGATTCTAGTCGGGCCAATAGAGTCGAATTTTAAAAAGTCAGCCAGTGCAGGCCTCTAGTAGATGCGCAGGCAAGCAGAGACTCGGAGGACGTTGGCTATTTACATAGCCGATCGCACTCGTGTGAGCGGGATCCGCTTCGCACGTTAAGGAAATTTCAACAGAAATGAAGAATTCCGGATTGGGATGACTTCCGAAGTGGGCAACCCACAGAATGTTGCAAGATATATATCACATGAAAATACTGTACGAATACGATACTATTATGTATGTTTCAGCCGAAATAGTGTTGGTGAGTGTTTCATTTTAAGGCGTTCATATAATGGTTACTTTATGGAGGAATTCACATTGACTAAATGCCTTATAACGGCACCATCAAGAACCAGTTCTTAGTTGCACTACTTGAGAAATTGCATTCATATAATGAAAAATAATGCCGAAGAATATTGAGAAGCGTGGATCATGACTTTGCATGACAATTCCCTTGTTCAACTTGCTAATGTTCCTAAAGGTTCACCACGACACTAAATTTAAACAATTGCCTAATCCACCATTTTCACCTGTCCTAGCAGTCAATGACTTTAACTTACGATATCTGGAGGAGTGCCATTGTGAAAATAAATTTCTCAATGGCATGAAGGGCTAACCTAAAGGCTGTTTCGAGGGGTGGTCGAAAGTTTGGTTTAAGATAGGCATATACCTAGTACAAGGGATGAATGGAAAGCAACAAAACACTGCCTGTGGTTTTGAAATCGGGGAGCTGTGATAGATAGTAGCATGATAGGCGCATTCGCAAGTTCAAGGTTGGCGACTCTCAGAGCTATGATCTGAGGCCCGTGCCGTTGCGCATGAGCAGTTGCAATCTGAGCATGGCGACTCGCTTGAAAACATGGTCACGCAAGACTGTTCGCACTGTTATTCATTTTTATGGGCGAAGAACGTGCCAGTGACCGAAATCCATCGACAACTTGTGGAAATGTTCGGAGACGTCGTAATGAATCGGCAGAACGTTGCAATATGATGTAAGCATTTTCGAAATGGCCGAACGGACGTTATTGACGTCGAGAGGAGTGGTCGCCCGAACATAACCACGACTGATGCAAAGAGCGTGCAAGTCGTCGAGATCATCCAGGAGGACAGACGGCAAACCTTGCGTGCGATTTCTCAAAGGCTCAGCCTCTCATACGGAGTGGTGTTCGACACCGTCCACGTCGCGTTACGGTACCGGAAGGTGTCTGCACACTGGGTACCGAAGGCCTTAACGGAGGAGCACAAGGCTAAACGCATAACCAGTACATTTGCCAACCTTCAACGGTACGATGCAGAGGGAAACGCATTTTTTGCAGTGCATTGTCAGAGGCGACGAAACATGGTTCCACCAATTCACGCCCGAGTCCAAAGAAGCAATGAATGCATGCTGTCATTCAATGGAATGGAAGCATGCATTATCACCCGTGCGGAATAAGTTCAAAGCAACAGTCTCAGCGGGGAAGGTGATGGGAAATGTCTTCCGAGATCAGGCGGGTGTGCCCTATGTGGACTTACTGCCGTACGGTTCAATTGTTAACGCTAATGCATAATATTCAACGCTGGAGCGACTGCGTGAAACCATCCGAAAGAAACGTCCTGGGCTCCTCACAAAGGGTGTCATCCTGTTGCAGGATAACGCACGACCCCATACCGCCCGCCAAACCCAAGAGCTGTTGAATAGGTTTGGGTGGGAAGTGCTCGATCATCCTCCATACAGTCCCTATCTCACAACCAGCGACTGGTTCATCTGTTCGAGCCTTTAAAGAAACACCTTGGCGGACGTCATTTAGCTACATGTTCTGCAGTCCAAGATGCGGTTCGAGAGTGTTTACACACACAGGACATGGAATTATATGAGGATGGCATCGAAAAGCTGGTTATTCGATGGGACAAATACCTCAACCTGTATGGTGACTGTGTGGAGAAGGGTAGGTACTAACACAATACATGGGTAAAAGGTTCTTCAATAACTTTCTTTCAGAACTACAGGCCTTGTCTTGTTACTTTCCGATTATCCCTCGTATCCCAGTTATTGATCTCACTACGTTGTTTCCGCTCTTTGCCAATCTCACTTTTTTTTTGAGAACTTAGGGAAGTAGTATGACCCTTCAGGTATGAATCTCCACACCAGGGGAAACCTCCTGCCCAACAGTAGTCCTGCTGATTGTGATTTGGACATCGTTATGTCCACATTCACACGAACGCTTTTCACTTGGTTCCTCCGGGAATCAAAGATGCGAACCTTATTCAACTAATGTACCGTGCAGGAGCAGTGCCTATAGGACGGGCTCATACTGTGGAAGCTTACTCTTGCCTCTGCTGCACCATCTGCTGTATTCTTCCTTGGTGTGATGTCGAAATGGGTTTTGGTACTATGGAAGTATTAGGTTGAAAAGAAAGTCTTGCAACACTTTCTAAAACTATTTATGAAAATTTTCAAAAGAATGATGGGCGGGGCTTTGCATTTGTATATGCTGGAATGTTCTAACCATCTGAACGACCTCGGCTATCGGAAGGTTTACTCGACATGGGTCCCTCATCGGCTCGGCGACTCTGACAAAGCAAGCCGTGTCAGTGTCTGCGAATCACTGCTCCTTCGTCCGCACAAAAAGGACCTTCTGAAGGAAATCGTTACTGGAGATGATAGCTGGCTCCTCTACGTCGACCATACTCGCAAGAGTCAGTGGCTTCCACGAAGAGAATTGCCGCCGCACGAACCGAAACCAGGGTTCCACGAGAAGAAATTTCTTCTCTGCTGTCGGTGGGATTCAGAAGGAATGTTGTACTATGAACTCCTGCCAACCGGCACCACCGTGACTGCCGTCGTCTACGCTGCTCAACTTCAGAAGTTGGCTTGCGTCATTCAAAAAGAGTGTCCCAAACGCGACAAAGTTCTCCTTCTGCATGACAACGCTCGTCCACATGTTGCGAAGATGACTCATNCTCCTTCTGCATGACAACGCTCGTCCACATGTTGCGAAGATGACTCATCAGACGATTTCGGAACTGGGCTTTACCCCATTCGGCGTATTCTCCGGACTTGGCCCCTTCCGACTATCATTTGTTCCGGGCCCTCAAGAATCACCTGCGGGACAAGGCCTTCGACGATCGAGCACAACTCGAAAATGATGTCGGCCGTTTCTTCGCTTTGCAATCGCCAGAGTTCTGAGCAAAGGGTATCAAGCAATTACCCGTGCGTTGGGAACATGTCATAGACAACAATGGTCCTTACATTGTAGTCTGAAATTTTATTTCAATAAAGTTATACCATTTTTTTTAATTAGCGCAGAGTGTTGGAAGACTTTCTTTCCAATCCAATAGGATGATGCCACTGACGAGACTCAGAACTCCTACGAGTTCTCACCCCATTATGCATCCTAAGCTTTCATTCCCTTTGTTAACTTCTCATCTTTTTCTTGCAGTAGTTTGAGCTCAGTGACCGTTTGTCTGTCTTAACCGGCGTACATTTTCCTAACTACTATAATACGCCTGTGTGTCTGTTGCTGTCGGCTTCGCTCCTAGCACCTGGGTTGTCCTGATGAGGTAATCTGGAAGGGATGTTTTTTTTTCTTATTTTTCTTTCTAAGTTTTTTTTTTTAAATCGAAGAATATTATCTGACAGGTCCTACTTGGTTTGAAATGGGACCACCACACAATATTTTCCATTTCTTGAATTATTTGAAAGGATCTTGTACTTATGTTCCAGTTCTCTTTTTATTTTGATTATTTGCTTTTTTTTACTCTTATTCAGTTCTAAGTGATAACGCCGTCACCTCAATTTCCACCTTCCACATTCCACCTTCGTTCCTGTTTGAAATACATGTTTCCCCATAATATTTACGTAGTTATAATGTTGTAATAAGTATCATATTGATAAGTTATCTACAATGTCTTTAGTCCATGCTCATTTCGCAGGCATAAAGTGGCTCACTGCAGCGCATTACCCTCAAGACCCTTTTGGTGGTCAGAGAGAAGAGGGGGAGCGATCCTTGTGATATGACAATGATTTGTGTGATAGCACTCAATAATTTATTCCCATTCGCTGTTGACAAATATTTCCTGGAATTTGTTGGTTAAAGACATCTCTTTCCCAAAGCAACCTCATCCATGGGTAACCCTTTCTCCAAGACCAACGATATCAAAAAACCAAAACATCCTGGTGACAATTCAGGAAATACCAGGTGAGTCTTTCAACTTCATACCAAAATATCCATTCAGCTGTGATATAGTTTACGTCTCTCTCTCTTTTTCTGGCTTAAACTGGTACCTGGTAGAGACTGGTTTCTTATTCCCATATGTAAGCTGGAGATGTATGAATTCATGACCCCCGTGTTCATGAATCGACACTTGCCACCTCTGGAATTCTTCGTTCCAATAATTTATTCAAATGCGTATGTTATGTCCTTTCTAAGAACACCTAATTCGAGATTGGCAATCAACGGATTATTAAGATATGGCTATTTGACTGATGCAACAGTAACAAAATTTCCCTTGACGGAACAGTTTGAACGGTGTCAGCGACAGACATCTGCAGTTCCCCCTCCAAGAAACCATACTCGTAATATTTCATTGAAGGCGCATATTATTCCCTTTCTAACGCTCCAAATTTGATATTGGCGCTCAATGGATTGATGTGATATACAGATTTGACTGCAACAGAGCCCAACGATGCCACTCAAGGACTCATGTAGGCCTCTCGTTTTATTTTGAATAACTTTTTTACGGTGAAGTTAGGCATTTTTATTATGTATCGCCTAAAAAGTTGGAAATGATTACGCAAAATTGTATCTTCCACTGATTGCCATCAAAGTATGCACTATTGGCGAACTAAAGAAGTCTGACTATAATGATATGCAGGTTCTGCTTGAAAACTTGAAATTTTGAGAAAGACCAGAAAATCTCGGAAAAAAATATTTTTAGAATTTCGACTCAATACTGTTATTCACAGGAATACTAAATTTGAGACTGTCTGGGATATGCCGGATGAATTGTCATCGTAGGCAGCGATCCGTAGGATGGGAGCTCGCGGTCCGGATCTGTACCGCTGTCCGCAGGTTGGGCAGCCATACTTTATACAATTATCCTCCACATCGCCGAAGACATCTCTCTTGCTTCTCAATTTCTCAATTCCGTCAAATAAAGAGGAAAGAAAAGGTAGAATACGATATCCAGGAAACTGGAAATATTGCGATATTTCCCGCGCGTCTCTCCGGCAGCGATAAAATCTATAAATCTTGCGATGCTAGAAGGCAATACGATATAGTTCCCAGACAAATTGTACATCCCTAAACATGAATATTCTGTAGCAATGGAAAAGCGAATGTGGCGAGAGATATCGACACAGCGAAGTCCTTCTCTCCAGCTTGTTCCTTTCATGGATTTACTCTCATTACAGTGCCTCCTGGGAAGGGAATGCCGCGACGGAATGGATCAAACGACTGAGAAACGTTCTAATGGACAAGAACATAGTCATAGACATATTGGTCTTCATCATTCAACTCAATGAAAACAATCTCTTCACGTTCAATGAAGAAGAAGATTGCAAAAGAAAGGAGCACAACTTAGAGAAAATTGATTATATTTTTTCCATCATCTTCAAGAAGGACCCCGTGTCAACCAAGAAAAAGCTCTATGAAATTCTCAAATCCATGGGAAGGGGTGACATTATTACCAGGATGGACGCTCCCGTTGGTACGTTTTTCTGTCAAGAAAGAGAAATATCCATTGCATGTACACGATGTTTCAAAAATTAATTCATATTGATTAGGGTTATCTTAAAATTAGGAGCTTTTACCATAAGAAGGAAATTAAGAGCATTTGCTTTACTTCCTGGTTGGGAGGTCTACGAAAAACATTATGATGACAAGGGACAAGATCGAAAGCTCTAAGGTCAATCGAAGAAAAGGGGAAGTGAGAACGGAATGGAGTGGTATCATATATCTTGCGTTCTACAGAAAACACCTGAAACGCGAGGAGTTCTCATATTCATTATACCTTCATTTCACAGTCTTTCAAAAACTAAACCACTTCGTTATTTGTATGAATGATGGTAAATGTCATCCGATCGACAGAATATTTCACAAACTACATCTGGGAGATGAAAGATGGGTTATGCCAAATTTGAAGGATATTAATCCAATGTGTCATGTACTGTACAGTTTAAACGTTGTAGGTGAAGAAAATGCACCGGTCATTCTTGCTGTGCATCCGCCTAAGCTGCGCAGCAAACGTGTGTCTGTATGTGCCATACAGGACAGCCAAGGAGGTTCGCTTCTCCTGCTGAGGCGAACATATCAGCAGACTTGAATGCCTCACTTTTTCCCTGTCAAGTTTGAACGGGTGTAGAACGTGATACAATGAGTCACTTTTCTTCAAATTGTGCACATACTTTCTCAAGTCAAGTCAAGAGAGTTAGTGATATCAAGAGGCGATTTCGCCCATTTCGATATCACGTGTCGAGGTCGAGCGTTCCTTAATTTTAGGATAGGCCTAACCCTCTATATATATATATTTTTTTTTACTATCCTAGTTGCTTACTGTCTAGTACCTAACGTCAGCATTGCCCCCCACCTTTTTGCCTGTCCATGAAAGCATCTAGTTTCTTCTTAAAGATAGTCACAGAAGGGGCAGCCACTACTTTGTCATCTAACGCATTCCACGCGTTCACCACTCTGCAAGTAAAGAATTCCTGTCTCGACCTGAGCCGCACCTGCGGTTTGCGCAACTTAAGTCGGTTGCCTCTCGTTCTCTTGCTGTCATCAAACTGGAAAATCCTACCACACTCGACATTATCAATTCCTTTAATTATCTTGAAAGCCTGGATGAGATCGCCCCTCCTTAACCTTCGTTCGAGCGAGTACAG